>APFE031067127.1:68185-129297 GCA_000404065.3 Pinus taeda
GAAAGTCGATAATGACCGCATCAGACTTTTTGTGCACAATAGTTTTCCCATCCTCCCAGCCTCGCATCATATCACAACATTCTCTTATTTGTTAAGCGATCCTATTATACACCTCAATTTCTACAACCTACCCCTTTTGTAAACATGGCATTTCCGCATATGTTGTTCCTTTATGACTCTATACCATGACAGTTCGGCATGCCACTCCCTCATTTGATAGTCGAGGACAGCCTATCACATTGCAGGGGAAGCGGTGACCTCATAATTTTTTGTATACATGTCAGACTATTATTCGGAAAACATTCACTTGGGAATAGCAAGGCTTAATAGTATATCATTTTTCAATTTGCATGGCTTGTTGTTCTTAAGCTATTTCCGTATTAGGCTCTAAAATAATTAGTAAGTGACTCAGGATTTGAACGAGCCTTATTGTTTCACTATTTTCTCTGTGTTTCTTACAGTTTGAATAGCCTGTTGTTCCATTGCCATCTCTGCGTTTTTACAGTGTGCTAAAACATGGGAGGAAGATCAATTCGGAGAGAACCACAGGTATTGACAGCTTCTAATGCTACACGGGAAATCCTGGCAAGGGCAAGATGGTTAGTTTATCTTAATCGTTTACAAGAATCCAACGAGACCGTAGCAATAGAATTCTTGTAGAATTTGCAAGAATATCACTCCATGGTAAGAGGGAGACACATAGCAGTCAATAATGACATAATTGTAGAGGTCTCGGGTCTGCCAACCACTGGACCTGTGTGGACACTAAAGAAGGAGAGAGTGCGAAAAATCATAAAAATATTCGAAGATGAAGGCCAAAACCTGACAGTTAGAGGAAAGGGAGTTCTACTAGCAGCATTAGGAGAGTCATGGGTAGAATTGGCGAAGATCATCCAAAGCTACATCACCTGTGAAGGGAGGAAAGATGTGGTAAGACCACAACACCTTAAACTTTTAGTTGTATTGAAACAGAAATGCTCTGTGAATATACCCGCATTTTTTAATTCCTTACTACATGATGTTGCCCAAAGCATGAAAAAATCACAACACGTAGAATCGGTCGTAAGTCACCATGGGCTGATACGACTGATAGTTACCCACAGTCTTGCTCAGCAACAGAGTAGCTGGGAAGAACTAATTGCCACAATAGATGGGGGACTAACTCTGCTAGCGTCAAAATGAAAACATGCTACCAGTACACCGAATACACGATTGAAATGGAGGAAATCAGTTAAATTGGCAGGGATTAGAGGGTGGTTGGAAAATTCCCAAGAGAATGCCAACCAAACAGTGGAGATAGATGATTCAGGGGACGAGAAACCCCTGCAATTGGAAGGGGAAGAGAATGAGAAAGAATTGGAAGGAAATGAGGAAGGAGAAACAGAGGAAGAGATCGAGTAGCCTGGGTAGGCAGAGGAAGAGACAAAGCAACGTGGAGAAAGCCCATTGCAAAATCCATTGCAAGAGGATGAAATGGCCTAAATTCTAGCCAATATGGGTGAATATGCTCAACCTCTTAGCCCGCTAGGCCTCCATATTGAAGAAGGACCAAAGGAGCATTCTTCTCACAACAAAAATGCATCCAAAAAATTGTGCAACGAGGAAGAAAAAGAAGAGAATCATTTCGTTCATGATGAAATTATAACTGGAGAGAAAGGTGATGAAGATATAGAAGAGGAACAATTTATTCCCAGCCAGACTACATTAGAAGAATTTCATGGAGAAGAAGGGGCGGAAAAACAAGTCACTCATGAAATAACAGAACCAGCTAGGGTTTTTACTGCTGAGCGACCCAAATAGAACAACAAAGGAGTACCCCAGGAAGAAAACCATGAAATTGGCCAAGATAACAGTCCAGGCTCGAGTAGACAAACATTTGTTCCTTCTAAGAAAACAGAAGAAATTAAAAAATTACTAAAACAACACCAAAGACTGTTGAATGTGATAGCATGACTACGACAATAAATCAGGGTTTTGAAAATGAGAAAGAGAGAAAAAAGGACTTTGGGGGTAAGACATGCAACCACTCCGGTGAGAACCCTCAAGAAAAAGGTTAGAAGGACCCAATTCTAGCCTGCCATTTAAAAGAAAAAGGAACAACATTTAGCTATTTCCCATGTTGAAGTGCAAATAGATGATATATCAACCTGCGACAAAGAAGTTCAGATAGAGGCACAACCCTCTGAAGAAATGCAAACCATAAAAACGAGATGATGCAATAAGAAGATTCAAGTGAACCTTCTACTTACCACTACCATGTGGGATAGTGATCCGAGGATAGTAACCCTACGAGAGGCTGTGATGCAAGCTCAACAAGCAGTAGAAAAACTCACAGAACAAATAGTTTATCGAGAAAAGAATGAAGAATTACAAAAACAACTAAGGAATGCTAATTTATCCGAAAGACAGGCTTTTGAAGGATGGCAGAAGGAAGAAGAAAAATCGCAAAGGTAACTCATAGGTTAGATGTAGTTATCAAGCCGATGGATACCTTATACTCTTTGTACACTAACGTCCTAGCATGTAGAGCCCTTGCTAAGAATTATGCCTTTTTTTTAATGGAACGATATTTGCAATTGAAAATTAAGGTTGTCAAAGTAGGAGCCCCTATACAAATTAATACTATTGATGATTTTATAAATTGTTGTAAGCACTATGGAGTAAAGGTTCAAAGATTATTGTGTGAATTCTATTTGCATAACCTTGTGTTAGATCAAGAAATAGAGTAGAACCCCGGCCCTTTCATTGGCGATATTCAGCTGCAGGCATTTATTTCGTTTGGAGTTAATCAAATCGAACGGCTTAAAGCCTATAATGCCTTCCAAAGGCAAGAAAACAGATTAGATTTATGCGTAAGAGCTGAGCCTAGAAATCCAGTGAAGTTATGAAGAGAACATAGGAACCTCATGAGGAATCCACGTGTAATTAAAGCACTAGAACCCATTCATACAACGATCAATCGAAAAGGGATAGAATACTTCTTTACCATCAAAGACCTTGCCATAGATGCTGCTAAATTTTGATATCAGATTTCTAGTCTGAATATCCAACTCAGGGAACCATTTAATTATGAGAACTTTAAGTTAGTTGCTAATCGCTTGAACCTCTATGGAAAACTTATCTTGAGGGCAGGGCCATCTTGGTTAGGATATAGGTTTCGGAGTCTGATTATTTGGCACCCTGCACCTAGATACCAAGCCCTGTATGAGATGCCTGAGGGACAGACAGGCCATATTTTTGAACACCTAGTTAGGCATCATGGCTGTAGACCACCACATGAGATCCTGTCTCTAGCCTACTCTCTCACTGCCTTACATGTCAAATACAATGTTTTCATGAGGGCAAGAAAAAGGTTAAGTAGGGGGTGTGTGGAGTACTAAAAAAGGTATGTTTTTATCGATTATTTTGTCATCTTTTCTTTAAAACTCATAACCTCGTCGCATCATGAACTAGGTAGATGATAAGAATCATGTCAAAATCTATGGGATTTATATGCAACACAAAAATCCTAATAATTTCCATTTTCTTATACAGGAAAGGGAAAAAACGAAAGATTGTCGTCCCAAAGGAAAAGATAGGGCAAGGTTAACTGTTGTCCCTTTGGCAGGGAACCACATGCAAACAAGGAAATCCAAATTGAAGTGTATCAGCCTAGGAAAGGAAAAGGATACATCTAATCGGTGCAAGAGAACAAATGGATAACTGGGAATTGACAGTTTGGCGAATCCCTCAGGATCCTTTCATCTTTAGGGATCTCTATCTTAACTATTTTTGCATCTTAGATATCTCCACTTGGTTGTTATAAGAAGGGGTAGCACTGCTAGCCCGGGGGGGACAATCTGTGGTTATTTTCTATGTAACTTTTCTTTGTATCTGAAACTTTGATCATCGACTCTCATTGAGAAGAGATCCACTGTAACTCTGCTTTGATGTGTTAATATAAATCTGGTTGTCATTCCATCTTTGATCCTGGAGTAATCTCAAGCGGTGTGTCCCTAGAGGTTAAGGGCTTGGCCCTGGTGGAAAACTTGCTCCTGTACTATTAT
This sequence comes from Pinus taeda, assembly GCA_000404065.3. NCBI lineage: Eukaryota > Viridiplantae > Streptophyta > Pinopsida > Pinales > Pinaceae > Pinus > Pinus taeda. Next base: position 72,232 of record APFE031067127.1, read on the forward strand.
CTCTAATTCATGTGTAGTTTTCATTAGTAGCTTTGTTTGGTAATCTGATGTGTTTTGTTATTTTACATCATGGTCCTGTTATATTTGATTTATGTTCAATTGAGTAATATTGTTCTCTGCAACAGGAATGTTGTATTGTTCATTCGGACTTTGTAATGCAATGTTGTTCCTTTAATCATTGATATAACATTAATGTCCCTTACAGAATGTTATCGATGTTCAATTACAGAGTAATCGTGTTGTAACATTCATAAGTTGGTATTATTATATTCATCTATGGTTTATACTTAATCACGATTATTGTCCAACTGACATTGTTGTTCCATTACAAATTACAATCGTTATTCTTTATAACTAAGATTGATACCTACTGTATCGAATTCAGATTACTGTTTCTTTTAATATTAACCATGCCGCGTGTGTCACTTATCTTGGTTCATTGTACATTTACATTTGGCTTTAGTTGTTGTTCTATATTTCATTGCTATTAGTTGTCGTCCTATTTCTGTTTATTGTCCGATTTATTCTTAAAGTAAAGATTGCTGCATTTATTTCTGTAGATTAAGGTTTTGTTGTTTATAAGAACTAGTTGCTGTTCCAATTCCTAGTTGTTGTTCCATTTCCTATTATTTGCGTTATCATTGCATTGGTGTGCATAATGATCTGAGACTGTAGTGAGCATTGACATTTGTTTTCTAGTTCCCGGGTTGATGATCTCTTCCTTGATTATCTTTAGTTACATCAGTTTACAGAGGGATGAGTTATCGTTATTGTACCCTTGACTGATAAATTGCCAGCATTTTTTGAATGCATGATTTAAGTCTTAAAGTGCTTTGTTGTAAGTAGATCTTATTTTAAGCATCTGTTTACTCTTGTATTCTGAGTACTATACTACTAGCATTACTCTGATAAATGACCACTTCAAACTGAGTACACTCTTTGAGATAACAAATTTTTCCTGGATTGATAAGTTAATGTGAGGCAAATAAAGGTGAAAAAGACCCTTTTTACTGCTCGACAGTAGGTAGAGCCTCTGCCGCCATCAAGCCTTCATAGCCTCGATAGGGTTACCTATTACCCAGCAATGATCCTATATCCTACTTCAAGAAATATACAATCTTCAAAGATAAATCCATATCCACACTTATTGCTTCTGTTTTCTTTTAATTCTTAAAGAACAATGTCTTGTGTTGGTAGCCAAATTATGATAGTGCCATTCACTTGATTTATAACTTTGCTGAAAAAGCTAGCTGGTGATGAGACCCCTTGTCTTTTGATTACAACAATCTTGAGTCATTACCCTATTTTGGTATGCAGTTTTGGCAATGTCAACAAGTTATAATCTCTATGATCATGATAAGTCGGCTCATGATGAGACCTCTTATTCTTTAAGTCTATAGTGTATAATTGGATTACTCCTTGAAACTAATAATTTCCTAGGTGGGGAGGATGTCATTGGTTCCTTAAGAATAACTCTGGATGACAATTATAGAGTTTTTGAAGACAACTTTTCTACAGAGAACCTTCATTTTGTTATTGATGCTTTTCATGACTGATATAAAACAATTTCCCACTAAAAGTTGTTTTATCAAAATTCGTAAGGTTGAAACAAGTAAAATTTTCAGGCTTGTAGCTTTTGACTATGTCTTTCAATAATAATGATTAATTTTCCAAATCAGTTCTATTTATGCAAGCAAGAAAACAAAATTTAAAAGAAACACTTATCTTTTTCGTGAAATTCAAAGGTAACCATTTACAATCTATTTTATTATCAAAATAAAGCTATAAACAATAATTTACAAAAATAGAAGAGGTCATCTTCTATGGAAAGTATTTTTTAAGGATCTTCCCATTAATAGGTAAAGATTCTCTTTTCCTTGCTAAATCTTGCAACATGAAAATTGATGGACCTATAATTTCAACAATTTGGAATGGTCCAAGCCACATTCGTTGGAATTTAGAATGTTTTCCTTTTTCTTCATGAGCCTTATCCCATTTCAATACTAAATATCCAATTTGAAAATACTTCCTAGATACCATGTTTGAATCGAAGGAACCCTTTACTAATGCTTGATGATGAACATGTCTAATTTTAGCCTGTTCTCGTTGCTCTTCTAGCTTAAGGATCTGCAGTTGTCTTAGTTGTAAAGATGAAGTTGGTGTTTCATCAATAAATTGAACTAAGGCTAGAGAAGGAATTGCTATAGGAGTTGGGATGACTACTTCATTCCCATAAACTAAATTAAAGGGAGAAGTGTTGATGGAAGCCTTTTGAGTTATTTGGTCTGCCCATAAAGCATACATCAAAGATTTGTGCCAATTTTTATGATTCTAATCTGTGGTTCACTTAATGATTCTAATTAAGGTTTTTATTTTTTGATTCAGCCAACCCGTTCCCTTGTGGGTAATAATTGGCAAAATATTTAAGCTTAAAACCTATTTTAAGTGCAAATTAAGTCATAGCATTGCCAGAAAAATATGATGCATTGTCAAACATTAAAGTAGAAGGTAAACCAAATTTGGTAATTATGAAGTGATCTATAAAATGGATGATATGTTCAGCATTGGCTGTCTTAAGAGGAATTGCTTCACCCATTTAGAAAAATAATCTGTAGTTGTAATGATGTACCTATGTTGTTTAGAAGAGTGAAGAACGACCTCACCTATTATATCTAATCCCCATTGACCAAACGATTGATCGATATTGACTGGCTACAATGAAAATGATTATTTTTTCTGTCTTCTAGCAGCAGTTTGACAAACTTGACATTTCCTTACATAGCTATGTGGATATTTAAATAATGTAGGCCAATAGTATCGTGCGTGCAAAATTTTATGTGCTGTAGCATCTCCCACATAATGTCCACCTGCTGGTCCATCATGGAGTTCCTGCAACACCTTTTCAGCTTCAGATTTCTTAAGACATTGAAGAAGAACAAAATCATAATTCATCTTAAAAAGCACATCATTTACGAGTTGATACAGTTCGGCTTTCAATATTAGGGATCTTTTCTCTGTATAATTCACATTTGAAGGAGCATATCCATTTTTTAAATAAAACATGATATCAGTGTATCTCGATTCAATATCTTTTAGGCCTACCACATACATTTGTACCTCTTGATTTTGAGATGGTATTTCAGAAATAAGCGATGCTCCAACCAACATCTTGCAAAAGCCTTGACCTTTTACAATATGTGTTGGCTTGATCTTAGTGTTGTATTCTTGTAGGGAAGTGACCCAATTTTCTCTCTTTTCACCCACGTCTTTCTGCACTAAGAGATTTCTTACCGCTGGAAATGGCACTATTATCTTTGTATGGGTCTTAAGAAGAAAGGGTCTAAAATATTTGATCACTTTGAAAACAGCATAAGCTTGTTTCTCAACACCAAAATAATTTAATTCGGCCCCTTGCAAACTTGAACTAAAGAAGGTAATTGTGGCTTCTGCCTTGTCTTGATTGGCTTGCGTGAGTATCATAGCATATGACTTCTCAGAGGAAAATGTATACAAAATGAAAGGATTAGAAAAATTTGGAGTTGCTAGGGTTAAAAATCTCTTGCTTAATCGAATTGAATGCTTCATACTCTACTCGGCCCCATTTAAAGAGTGAATTATTCTTGATCATTGCTTGTAATGGCGACACAATTCTTGAGAAGTCTGGAACAAATATTTTAACAAAATTAATTTGGCCAAGGAAGGATTGCATTGCTTTCTTATTATGTGTTGAGGATATTTCAGAAATTTCCTTAATTCTATCTGGATCAATATGGATTCTAGATTTTGACACTATAAATCCAAGAAGTTTTCCTTCACTTAATGCAAAAAAGGAATTTTTTGGATTAAGTGAAATTCCATACCTTTGACAACGTTGAAAGATCTGCTTTAAATCCGTGAGGTGATTACTATTTTTTTTAGAATATACTATTATGTCATCCAAGTAAATCACCACAGATTTGTTTACTAATCCCTTAAATGCGATATCCATGGCCCTTTGAAATGTGGTGCCAATGCTAATCGGCCCAAAAGGAATCTTTTGATATGGATAAGTACCCCATTTGGTTCTCAATGTGGTTTTTAGCCGATCGTCAGGATGGACCAAAACTTGGTTGTAGCCAGAGAAACCATCTAAAAAGGACATTAATCCTGATCTGGCCATTACCTACAATATTTGTTCCATAGGAGGCAGGGGAAAATTATCCTTTTGGCAGGGTTTATTCAGATTTCGGAAGTTAATACAATTCTAATGTCTCCATTTTTCTTTATGACTGGAACAAAGTTGGAAACCCATCTAGAATGTCGAACAGGAAAAATAATTTTGGCTTTCAATCATTTATTGAGCTCAGATTTAATCTGACTTGCTAGATTAGGATGGATCTTCCTTAGCTTTTGTTGGACAGGTTTTTCATCAACTATCATCAATATAGTATGCTGAATGATTGAAGTGTCATAAGTCTTAAGGTCATTGTAATTCCAGGCAAAGACCCTTTTATACTATTTAAGGAGTTGAAAAAAGGCTAATTTTTCTTCTGGGGCTAGGCCAAGACCTAGGTTGATATTTTGTGGCTTGGTATCTGTTCCTAAATTCATTAATTCATAGTTCAGAGTTGAACTCTAAAGTTTTGAATTGGTAGGCCTTTTAAATCTGCCTTTCAAATCATATAAGTTTTCCAACTTGAATACAAATTTTGGTATGGCATTATTAGTGCTCTTTTATTGTAATTTCTTGTCGTGTTAGTCCTCATCAATTATCTGACTAGTGTAAGATGCTTCTGATGTCAGGAAACTCACAATATCAGGGTCATCGCTCCAGTTGGTAACATTATTAGGGATGGATGGCCTAAAGATCAATTCAATTGAGAATCTGTCTGGGCTATAGTCTTATGAGGGAATGAGCTTGGAAGCTATATTACCCAGGAGGTCAGCACTAGCATTTTGGAGTCTGGGAATGGATGAAATATTGAATGCTATAAAATTTTCAGTTAGATCTTGCACTAAAGATTGATAATGCTTTAAATGACCTGATAGACAATGTATAGTATTTTGTACCTGTTTAATAACAATTTCAGAGTCTCCAAAGACTTGTAGATACTTGATGTATAAACCAATTTCCTTGTATAGCTCTTCTACTAGAGGATCATATTCTGAAATGTTGTTTGTGCAATCAAACTCAAGTTTACATGTTAGCATAGTTTTATTCCCTTCTGGACTAACTAATACACATCCTGCTCTTGCTCCATCATTATATTTAGAATTGTCAAAATATAATTTCCAAAACAAAGAGTCATTTACAGGACTATCTACAAAATTAACGCATTTAGAACTATATGTTTGATAAAAATTTTCTACTTGAGACATAACATAATGTTCTAAATAAGGTGAAGTAGGAGCATTAAAATTTCCTAAGAAAGAGTGAATAGAATAGTTGCCAATTATATTGTTGTTGTATGCTATAGGTTCATTTTCTCCTTCCAATTCCATCACTATGTATACCTTTATCTGATTTGGCTTACCATTATAAGGGAGCCACATGTGTGACCAGCCAGTTGCAAAATATCCATGAAGATTTTCAAACCAATCCCTACTAAGAATTAAACCATAAAATTCAGGAATCTGTGCGACTAAAATATAATGACTTGATACCCTTATGGTTACTTGATTTAGTTCACCAATTACTTCAACCTGCAATCGGTCCAGCTAAACTATGCATAGTGCAGATTTTTGGGGTTTATAGGTAAGAAGGAATGGGGGAGTATGGGATTTTGACCTACCTCCAATTAAAGAATTATCATTTGGGTCAACTTTATTTTCCATATTAGTTGGAGGTCTTCCCATCTCATGAGAAGCTTGTGAGATTACAGTGGCAGGAAGGGGTGCAATGGGTATTGCATGTAACCCTTTCATAAGTAGTTTCTGATGATGTTTTAATTTTCTCAGTTCATGAAAATTAATGTTAGCCCTAGTCTTCTTCATGTCTTCAATGATATTATACTTCATCTCATCATAAACGATCAGTGTTTTAGATGGATTTGATGAATCGAATTGGACTGGGCTTGTTTGAGTCACTTTTGGTGATTATTTCTTACCTGCAATTTTATCCTTGGATATCGAGCTTGCACTCTTCTATTTAGAACTAGGTTGTGGAGGATCGAGTTGATTTCTACTTCCTGGTGCTGGCTAGTGATGCCTCTTGATCCTCTTCATCTAGAAGAATGAAGTCCCACATTCGCTGTAGCTCTACAAATTCATCTTCATCAATGGGTTCTTCATTAGAAACTTCCTCTTCTTCTCCTTCAAATTCTGCATTTGTTATAGCATTAGGAGGCTTTGAATCAGTTGAAGGATTTTTTCTATAAGGCTTGTAGGGTTCCTTAGAAGAAGTCTCTATGACTTGTCTTTTAATGCCAACCATTTCCTTAGACATGGTTTTTAATACTTTTTGCAATCCTTCTAAATAAAATGGGTCCTTTAATTGCTTTTTCTTAAGATCATCTCTAAAAGTAACCTTCTTAGATTTTCTTTCATCGACAATGTTTTTCTTTTCTAAAGCTAAGATATGTTTCCTACCAGTATCGCTTCCTTCATGTTTTCGGCCAATGTTGTCTTGGCAGCCCTATCAACAAAGATCACTATGTTGGATGGTAAAGTAGATATGTACCATTCACTTCAAACTTCTCCGCTAGGCTTGGAAGCGGTCAGAATTTTATTCAAAATCTTGTTGAAACATGAATTAAAATATTTGACAGGTTCTTTCAATTTAATTTTAAGATTCGATAGATCGTTTATCAGCATTGTCATAGACCTATCATCACCGAATTTTGTCAAGAATTGCTCTTGGAAAATGTCCCAACTAGTAATGGACCTTGATGGTAATGAAAAATACCAGGATCTAGTTGTGGCTTGTAAAGTATAAGGGAAAAGTCTAACAACAACGTCTTCATTTGTAACTCCATTTAAATTTATTGATAACATAAAGTTGTTTATGTGTTCTTCTGCTAGCATGTCTGCTTCAGGATTAAACTTGGGCAACCATTTTTTAGGATGGGTTAGTAATTGACTCAAGGGCGCAGACATTGAGACTATTCGTGGATTATTCCATGGGTTTCGAGCCATCATTGACCTACTAATAGAGGAAAGCATAGACGAAGCTCCTTGTGTTAGGGATGAGGATGTTGAAGCTCCAATACTATGGTGGACAACAATATGAAGTGGAGGGGTGGATGGTTGACATTGCAATGGAGAAGTTGGAATGTATGTCGATGATGAAAGAGTCACACTATCAGACCCTTGAGGTGACTTCCTTGCTCTTTTCCTTTTAGGCAGACGTAATTCAGTTGGTTCAATACCAAACTTTTCACTCTGTAATCTGGTAAGAGGGTGAGAAGGATTGTATTATGAAGTCACACTACCTTGAGATATTTTAGACTTTCACAGTGATATGGAAAATCCTTGAAGTTTATGCATCAAAGACTCATCTTCAAGAGGTTCGATAGTATATCTATCTAAAATGTTAGGGTTTGTGGCAGTTGTTGTTGTTTTCTCAACTTCTCGCTTAATAATCAAAGACTCGAAATGCGATGGAGAAGTTGGGGAAGATGTTGAGGGCGATTTACTCTCAGAATGGTATTTAGATTTAGATTTACTAGCCATTCACATTTTAGGCCCTCCTTCAGGCACCAAATATGTTGAAGCCCCGAAAGTTGGGTATACAACAAGGGGGATACCCACCCGGTCCAGACCGTGAAAGAAGCTCCTTTTCCATTTGGGATGGTGGGTCCGACTAGTGATAATGGGACCAGTTTCCCAATTTGTTTGTGATGATGATAAGAATTGATGTTTTCCTTTCTGAAAGATTTCTATCTAGAATGCTTTTGATCTAAATCTAATCTAAAACATGCAATTATATTCTAATGAACATAAACATCTAATTCTAAAACTATCTTGGGAATTATCTTTTCGCTTATGCGATGTAAAATAATTTCTAATGACAATCGATAATAAAGATCATTCAATTGCTACAAGAAAAGAATTCATTAAAAATGAATTGTTTTGTATAATAAATTAGTCGAAACAATTGTGAGAAGCATATCGCATAATAAGTTATTCATACATTTAAGCATAAACAGAATAGTCACCACCGTACAAAAGTTCCAAATGATAACTCAAACATGCAAGCTTTCATATATAAACAATTGAACATAACATATTACTTGACACATAATCAAAAATCATTAAGAGATAAAAGTACCATTGATAACAAGTCCTACTCATGAGCTTCAGTAATATAGATTTACCTTCTCCTAATTCAATATCTACTAAGAGTGCAGAAATGCATTCCAGTAGTAGACATTAAACACAGATATCAAAAAATCTCATTCCATTCATTCATCAAAACCTCCTCAGAGGGTGCAAAAGTGCATGTTCTGAAGAAATGTTTATGAAAACTTTCTGGACCCCTCTCTAAATGCATGAGAGGGGTTAAAATACTACTAACTAAAGACTAAAAATAGTTTCTTACAAAAATATAGGAGGAAGTTTAAATGACCGTCCTCATCTAAAGCAAAAATAAACCAAAAATAAAACTAAAATTGTATCTAGAAATTAACTATGCATCTGTTCTTTGAGATCACAAGCATTTAGCATCAGCTTCAGGAGGGTCAGTTGGTCGACCTCTGATTTTAGTTTTCCTATGAAAACATAATCGACAAGTGTTAGCACTATCTTTTTGGTGGCATTTGTAAGGCATGTCAGAGTCATGCATTTACTGTGTGGTTTAACCAAGTACTACCAGTAAGTGTCCCAATTCAACTTGGTTAACTTCTTGATTGACTCTGCCCTTTCTTTAGCTTTCTATCTCCAGCTTGTCTGCAGTTGCTATGCCTTTGGGAGAAATACTGGAGAGGTTTTTGATATCAGGTTTGCTCTATGTAGATTTTCGTTGACACAGTCAATGACATTACTCATTGTTGTCGTTGCTTCTTCCGTTGCCTGTTCTACCTTTTTAATCTGTGCATCCCACTTATTGAACAACATTTCTTTGTGGACTTCCTTGATCTTCAGCAAGCCTGCTTTCTTCCCTTCCTGTGATTCCTGCCAAATCAAATAATCAGAAATTCTCTTATCAATTAAATCATAATCGAGTCACAATTCCATGACTTGACTTGTAATTTTATCACTCATCTCTCAAAGGGAACTCCATTGTGATATTATTTGGAAGAGCACCTCTTTCTGTTGCAAGAGTTGGTCATTCAAGGCAAGGGTTTCTGACACAAACTCTATGATTTTGGGGTCATATTTATGCATTTCTAGCATGTTGTGTAATTGATGTTCCTTTTCAGCCAAATTTTTATGATACCCCAGCTACATATGTTGAAAGTCCTGTTGTAATTTTTCTAATTTCTCTTCTGCTTCTTGGTTGGCACTGGCTTGTTGTAACTATTGTTGCAAAACTAGGATTTTTTCTTCTCTATCCTTAAGTAATAATTGTACCTTGGATGCCTTATCGATAATAACAGAAGCATAGGCTCTCGCGATCTCGGATAACTTAGTCAAATTTTCTCTAGGATCAGTGGTAGGGTCTCGCCAAAGGACATCTAGCTGCTCTGCCTCAGGTGAGAGCACGCTGTCTAATTTTTGTTTCTTTCTTTGTCTTCTTACCACTACTTTGTGCTGTGGACTATAAAATACATGTAGAGGAGGAATCTCCTCTAGCTTCAGCATGATTTCAGAAGATGGGGCTATGGGAATATGCTCCATTTATGGAGCATTGACAACTATTCCAATGACCATTTTTGTCATTGTCTATTTTCTATTCTCAGGTGTCTTCATGTTTTGTTCCTCGGTATTGATCAACTCATTAAATGTTTCCCACTCTTTCTCCAACTCATTTCTTACTGGCTTTGGTGGCTAGATGAGGAGAGCGGGAACCTTCACCTGTGGTGTTGACAAAACTTATTGCTTTGGGTTCTCTTTAGATTGGGAAGTATCCTTGGAGGACCCTTCACTTTTATTATGGTCACTCTTAGATCATTTAGAGTGTTCTGGTGATTCTTTCCCAAATTTAGACCTGGACTTGTTTGTACTCGAGCTTCCACTTAAAAAGATGCGGGGAGTTGGCTCTCTTATTGGTTCTAAGTGAAATTTATCCAAGGGGATGTTTGATAATCTCCTCTCTCTGTAGAGTTTTAATTCTTGGAATTCCACTGGGCGAAATTGAATTTGAGCCATATGCAAAATGTCTTTTAGTGTGCTTTTTTGCTTGAAGATGTCATCAAAGAGATCATCTTCTTTGGTGAATACCTTTATTTTGACAGCTATAGTAAAATTCTTAATTACATCAAAGGGATCAAATTGTCTCCCTAGAAATTTAAACAGTCGTAGACTCAGCGTGTTGTCTACTTCTTTGAAGGAATTACCTAAATCAAGCAGTGAAAAGGCCCCATAGGCCACAGGGAATTGCGCCTAGATGGCCTTTTTCTTGCTTTTCAATTTTTTTCTCATTCCTCCAACCCCGTAGGTTTGGTAGGCAATTTCATGAGCCAATAACTTATCAGGAACATATAAAGGAAGCACATGAGGGGAATCAATGCTTCTAAATACTTTGATGTAAGTGAAAAACTCTTCTCCAAACCTTCTTCTGACAGGAAGAATATCAACTTTCGCTTTGGGGGAAAATCTTGGGGCGTCTTTATTAAACAACATCCTGTGAAGAGGTAACATAATTCCATGACAAATTCTATAAAAATATGGGATAAACTTGGAATCCCACAATTCCTTATGCTAGACGTGAATAGGCAAGGGATTCTATATAGTCCACTTCCAACCCATTAGAGGAAATCTAGAAATAGAACAGATTGCATCCATAACATAAGCAGCTAAAAAGAAAGGAGGATAAATTCTCTGAGAGGTAGTTCTTTTAGACCGGTAGTTCCAAATAGACAAGGCTAAAGTATCAAACAATATCTAGGCCCAATCCATAATATTGGCGTTAGTGGCCGCATCTAATAGGGGTAGCCGTTCAGATAAAACTTGTTGATATCAGGCCTTCCAAATAGCCTACATACCATAGCAGTAGATAAACAATATGGGGAGGAGAGGGAACCAGTACTGTACATACCATGTTTGTCCTTTTTCAATGGGTCTTCCTTTGCTAACTAGTTCTTGGTGCACTCCACCAAATCTTCATTTTCCTTGGCGAATTTCTCCACGAATTGCTTCTTGTAGCTTGCCTGAGGCTCTGGTAAATGATACATAAGTCTTAAATCTTGTGGGGAGAATGACCCAATAAGATCTTGGCTCCGAGACTTGAATTTCCTGTCTGTTATATTAGCGCTATCAAATACCCAATTGACCATGTCTATGTAGGGAAGTATCTTAGACCTTGCTGCTATGCGGTGAAGGAATGAGCATGCAAGCTCAGTAAGTGAGGCTTCAAATGACCCACATGCATCTGCTGTAACTGTAACTTCCATAACTCTGGGGTTTTCCTCTTCCAACAGACTGTACATGCCTTCCCAAGTGGATATGTCGGCTTCTCTAGTATAGGTGGTTCCTGTGAATAAGGGCATCATCTCTATTTTCTCAGCAACCGAAGCTTTTCCCTTCTTTCCCATTACATTCTGTACACTACTCTGTATATTTCTCTACTTGCCGCTCGTGCAAATGTACAAGTAAGGAACGAATAATGGTAAGTGATAAGGTGACGGGAAAGCTCTTAATTTTGAAATCATATCAAATATATCACCCTATGTGAAACAACCTTTTGATCAGATCTAAATCTTTTCTCATAAATGATCATCAATAAACCACTAAATTGACATTAATGCCCATAATGCGGTATCAGATTATGAGAAATATTTCATTGAACAATAAGCCCTATTGACTTGTGATAAAGTGATTTTGTGGTTTTCTTCGCAATATCGTAGATCACAATGTTGCAGATCGCCATATCGCTAATCTTTTTCATTAACAATTATTTATTTCTTTATGTGATTGTGAGATGCGATTTGTGAGACGCCTTATCGCATATCGTAGGATCGGGATGTTTTATCTTAGGTGGTGCTTGCGACATATGACATCTGCGATGTGCGATGAATCCATAAGGCGCACGATCTTGCATCATCGTCTTTTTCCAGTTTTGAAAGTTTTGTTTATATGTTATCCTCCCTTACCCTTTTGCAATGCAATGTTTATTGTTAGGAGAATGATTTTATTTGAAACTTATCATAATGCTTAAGATTTTGGGTTTTGTGGATGTTTCTCCTAAGTTTATGATAGTTTGTTTTATTTGAAGGGAACTATAAGTGCTACTTTCTATTTTTTTAGAAGGGTCCCCATTTATTTAGTTTTATTACTAATACTAAATAAAAAGGGGGGTTATTGCTGGCCACAACACTATGGAAATCCATGAATCATTCAAATTGATAATGATAGGATGCTTCTGACCCTCAGTAGTAGTAGTAGTAGTAGTTCCCTTTGATATAGTCCTTGATTTATTCTGATAGTGGATGAATTCAATTTCTCCAATTGTTGATGATGATGATCCTCCCCTAGGCCTCTTGTCATGTTTATTTTCAGAAGTAGGAGTTTGAAGAGTAGAAGGAGGTAAAAAAAATTCTTCTCCTTCTTGAAGAGTATTCTCTTCCCACTGTTCTTGATTTCTGAACTTCTCAATCTTTGGTCTAGGTGTATGATTGTAAGGAGTGGTTTTGAGTTCATCCTTAACTCTGAAATAAGGTTGAATGGATCATAAGGCCAGGTGAAGCTGGGTTGGAAACCCATATGTTTAATATAGCATTTGCCTCTAAATCAACTGATCTAGTGTTACAAATGAATGATCATGCTTGTGCCTTTATCTTGAGCTCTGATATCCTCTTCCCTGAGATGAAATGAAGCTCATCCATATTCATCATTTTCCTAATATATTCTAGAGAGAAAATTCTCATTGGAACATATTTTGGTAATTTATATGGAGCCAATTCGCAGCCATATACTCTGATTTATGTGTAGTTTTGGTAAAGATATTAGTCTGATGTTCTGTCTTTATCAGTGAGGTGTAGGATCCTTTTAATTTCTATGTTGATCCTGGGTTCACTCTGACTACTGAGAAGTTGTGCAACTGGATGAATGAAACAGTCTATGAATTCTAAAAATATGAAATTAGTTGAGTTCTTTCTAATCAATGAGTTATAGAGAATAACTATTTGATTCTCGTGTGTATCATTGTTCTTGTGCAAAAAATTAGGCAACCTGTCTCTCTGCCAAAAAATAAACATATGAAATAGGACAGAGGAGTACTTAAACACCCCTTCAGTAGTGATGTTCATCAATTGCTCATGCATAGCTTCAACCCAAAATTGAATGTAGTTATAAATTAAGGAAAGCTTGTTTTCTTTAGAAAATATGGACAGACAACCTAGGATAGCTTCATCTACCTATTGGTCTAATTGGTAGCCTAACAAGAAAGAAATAAGGGAAATTATATGTTTGGCTCTTTCAGGGAACATAGATGCTAGATAGGAAGGATTCCTTTTTGGAACTCAACATCTTCAGGGAGAAAGACCTCAAAGATTTGAGCTCTTTGAGGGAAGGTCAACTTGTGATATAGGTCAATTAAGGCTACAGTGGAGAAAAATATAAGGGAGTCACTCTTGGCTATCATAAGCATTTTGTTTATGTTCTCTACAATGATAGTTATCAGAATGTCTCCATTTTGGGCTACCACTATTCTTTTTAAAGGTTTATACTTGGATTGGCACTGGATAATAAATCGGGAAAGGAAAAGGTCTGAGGGAACATATACAGAGGTAGGTGGGATTTGCATAGGTTTATTTCATCCTCAGAATCAAATTATGTCTCCTTCATCTAGTTGTGCTATTTGGACATGTTGAATTCACATTCAATATCTGTAATTTTAAAGTGTTGACTGGCTAAAGGGATATGGTCCAAGTCCAAGGTAACAAAGGCCTATGGGGTTTCCTTTGTTGCAAAGGAGCTAGAAGAAGGCTTGTCCTTTTTCTTTGGAGCCATGTTATAACAGAACTGTAATGGTAAATGATAGAAAAGTAAAGAGGTAATCTAGGAGGATTCTTACATTTACAGGCTCGGGTCGGCAGAGAATCTGTAAACAAAAATAGTGAAGGAAAAATATTTAGGAAAGGCTATTGTAACGAGGTAGATGGATATATAGACTACAACAAAACGCTTTTATTAGCATCCATTTTTGCTTCCTTTTTTTCATCTAGAGCCCCTTTTTGGTTCTATTTGTGTCCATTTATCAAGTATGGTGCAAAACTGGACGCAAAGTTTGCACCGAGTTTTGCACCAACGCTTACACCAAGTGTAGCACCAAGTATTGTAATAGGTTTTGCACCAAAATTTACACCAGGTTTTTCGCCAGGTCTTATGCTAAGTTTTGTGCCATCCATTGCACCATGTTTTGCATCAGTATTGGCACCTAATTTTGTTTCACCAACTTTCACATCCTCTATTGCATCCACTTTTTGTGCCTACACTTGCATCAACGTTTGCATCATCTCTTGCATCCTCTTTTGCATGAATTTTTAAATATTTTTTTGCATCCATTTTTGCATCATGTTTTGCATCCCCTTTGCGCTAAGTTTTGCATCGAGGTTTGTGTCTAGTTTTGCATCTAATTTTGTTGCATCTAATTTTACATCTTCCTTTGCATGCATATTTACATCCTCTTTTTCATTTGTTATTGTCTCCACTATTGCATCCAACTTTCTTGCGCTATAATTTGTACCAAGTTTGGAACCTCCCTTTACACCCATTTTTGCTTGTAAATTTTCCTCCATGATTTCATCCTCATATACATCTAGGTTTTCATCAACTTTTACATATATTTTTGCATTCCTTTTTGTATGCACTTTTGGGTCAAGATTTGCATTAGGTTTTCTGTCTCATATTGCATCTACTTTTGCATCAAATTTGTTGCATCAACTTTTGCATCCTATTTTTCATCCATTGTTGCACCCATGTTTGCATCGACTTTTGCATCCCTTTTTGCATATTATTTTGCATCTTCATTTGATTATTCTTTTGCAGTTATCATTACATCCACTTTTTTTGTGACACAATTTGTGCCATGTTTTGTACTCACTGTTGTAACCATGTTTGCTTCGAATTTTGCATCCATATTCACATCCTCTTCTGCATCAAATATTGCATCTATTTTTGCATCCGCTTTTGTTTTCAATTTTTCATCTCATTTTGTATATTCTTTTGCATCTACTTCCATTGGATCCATATTTTACACCCAATTTTGTTCTCTTATTACATCCATGTTTTCATCCACTTTTACATCCCTTATTTCATCTTGTCTTGCATCCAAGTTTTCATCTTTTTCACCTTTTGTTGTGCCACAATTTGTGCCATATCTCGTGCCTATCATTGCAACCCACTTTTTCTTCCACTTTTTCATCCATATTTGCATCCTCTTCAAATATTTCTTATGTTTTTTGCTTCCCATTTTGCATCTACTTTTACATCCACTTTTGATGCATTCAATTTTGCATATAATTTTGTGTCCACTATTGCACCCATGTTTGGTGCATGTTTAGATCTATTTTTCATTCAAGTTTACCTCCTTTTTACATCCAAACTTTTTCCCTTTTCTGTGTTTGTTGTTGTGTCTACATTTGTTTCACCACAATTCATGCTAAGTTTTATGCCTACTATTGCACCCATGTTTTCTTCCACTTTTTCATCCATGTTTGCATCCTATTTTTTGTCAAAGTTTGCATCAACTATTGCATCTACTTTTTCATCCACTTTTGTGTCAATTTTTGTCTTGTTTTTCATCTAATCATGTTGTGTCCACTCTTCATCAAATTTTACATTTATTGTTTCCCCCACTTTTTTTTACTTTTGCATCCCTTTTCCAACACTCATCATATTTTTTGCATTGATGATATTTCTTATGACATTGACAATTATGAACAACTAATGACAATGTCAATAATTTTGACGATGCTGATAATGAAGATGATGATGATGGCATGAATTGGGATTATTATGATAATGACAATGATGATAAAGACGATGGGGGTTACAATGACAATGATGATGACAATGCTAATGACCTTGGCCAATCTTCCCAATTTTAAATGTTGTCATGGTCATAATCATAATCATTATCTTTGGCATCATCTTCCAAGCCATCATGATCTGATCATGATTATCATTATTTTCATCTTGGTCATCATAAAAAACAATAATGGCATGAATTATGATTGTGATGTTCATGACGAATATGATAACAATAATGATAGAAATTACATTAATTATTATGGCGAGGATGATGAAAATTATAATGACGATGATAATTGTAGTGATCATGATGATCATCGATCATATATAAAAAAATGAAGTTTTTATTTCTCTTACATATATCATGTATCCTAGAAACTCTTTTCAAGCACTCGTAAGATTTTTTGGGTTGATGATATTTCTTACGACACCTATAATTATAAACAGTTAATAACGATGTCCATAATCATGATGATTATGACAATGAAATAGATGGGAATTATGATTATAATTCAATGATGACAATAATGATGATGATGATGGTGGTGATGATGACGATAATGAAGATGATTAGACTGCCTCTAAACTAGGGAGGTACTCACAATGACAAAAAAAAAGTACCCTCAAATTCGAATATTCATATAAGAAGGGATTTGGATTGATAAGCATCAACGACGACTTACATCATCATAGCCAACATTGTAAAAATAAAAAGGCCTTGACTAACAAGTTCTATCTTTCCATTAGATCAGAGAACAATGTTGGGGGGCATAAATTTAGACACCATGGCCTCTTTAGGCACTTACCCCACTAGGATTATCACTAGGTATGTCTTTGCATGATCATTTCCTAATCCATTGTCATAATATTTGACACCAGGAAAGGTCGATCCTCGTGACTATTCTTATCTTGGATTAATGTACTTGACTTATAGGGGTTAGTCCTATTCAAAGTATAAATTATCAAATAATATTGGTCCTAGATGTTTATCCAATCGACCATTCTCCCTATTTGTGTCTTTACTAGGCTTACGAATGTTAGTCCTGGCCATAGTACATGACACATGGATAATATTCCACCCTCACTCCCTCTCAACCAAGGAAGCACTTTCCACAAGAATAATATTTTCTCAAGAATACCCATCATTTTTATAGAGAATAACATCATTAATTTGTTTTCATTAGATGACGCATTTATGATTAAGAATTCATATGTTTGTGGCAAAATATTTCCCCTTTTTTCATTTGTGTTGAAATAAAATAAAAAAGTGAAAGCCAAAATAATTAAAGATACACTTTAATGATTTATCTAAGTCTAAACTCTAAGGTTGAAGTGAAAATTCATGTAAATTTTATATCTATGAGTTGTGTCAAACTTATGAAAACCTTATTCCTTAAGTCCTATATATAAGAAAAAGAAAAAGAAAGAAAAGTAAGGCCCAATGAATGGTAACTCATGTATTCACTCCCACTTTGGAAAACATATGAATATATACACTACTAGTTGCACTTGATCACATGTTTGTAATGGTTAAATCATGAAGTCCTCTTTTCCCCTTGCATTTTCACTTCACCATTTAAGCACCTAATTGAGGATCTAGGGAATGTCTATTGCCTAATGGTTTCATGTCTACTCTTGGTTTACTTATGCCACACTATGTTCAATTTATGTGACGAAGTGAAATACTTAAGTTTGTGGAGTTATTAGAGCAATGTATTAAGTTAGTCACCAAACACACATGTATTACATCTCACTGATCCACATGTGTGGGTTGGAGGCTCATTTCTTGAGAAATTTAATGTAGACTACTTCAGGGCTTTGATGGTATATCGTACAAATTCTCTTGGTAAACATTATGATTCATCATTTCTTTTCCTTGAGACACTTCATAATATTTAAGTCACTCCCAATAATCCATGGAGATGCTGAGTATAAAATACTTGTGCTAGAAATAGAATTGAGAAATAGAAGTTTTCCATTTGTGATATTAGATTCATATACATCGGATACATGGTAGTAGTCCTTGATGTCAATTAACTAAATTTTTATTGTCGTAATGCGAAAATAGGTAAGCATATTGGTAACCTTGATGTCCTGATCATTCCAAATAATAGCCATTCCACCCAAGTATCTCTAAGAATCAATCGCTACTACTTGTAATATCCTCCCCCATTTGCTAATTATATGATGTAGAACCTCACTTTATATTTATGTCTCTTATATCAATATTATTGATGGGTGCTTTGTGTACCATTTTTCTTTTAAGATTCTTTGTTTTCCTTTACCATTGAGGCCCCTTGTGTTCCATGAGACTATGTTCATGGAGAATTTACATAGAAAGGAAGTATAATGTGACTAAAAAAATCATGTTTCAAGATTTAAGTTCTTTGACAATGCCACTTCATGACTCCTATATTTCCTTAACCTAAAACCGAATGGTGAACTTGATGACCTTAAGGGAAATTGACCAATGAAAATCTCAAAAAGAGGGGACTTTTGACTTTATCACATACAAGTTAATATACTAAAAAAATATCCATAAAAATTTCATGAATCAATGAATCATTAAAAAAAATATCCAAAACAATTTCATCGCACAATGAATCATTACATTATAAAATATAATCTATAAACCTTTTGGGAACTTTTTTATAAACCATGCTCAAAACCAACATATTTAATATTAATATTTAACAATAATATGTACAATAACACATTTTCATAAATTAAATAACATGTTATCAATCCTAAGAAAGGTCACTAACAGAAAACTAAAAAACATGCAACTAATAGGAGTGACCACTGAAAGCCACCATAAGACAATTAATCTATTAAGAACAAGATTAATGGGGACAAAAATCTATAGAGGACAAAGGTAAACCTATTTTAACTTGATTGTTTTATTAGTTTCAGCTTGAACATCTAAAGACATAATGAAAAGAAAAATTATTGCATTAAGAAAACCCAAGAACATTCTGTAACCTAGCAAAGAAGAGATTATAATACCCATCATAATGACACAACACATGGCATAAAGTTAATTTTTTATAGATAATTTAAACTTCTATCATAAAATCAAAAATGTAGCATGAATGGATGTTTAAATCCATTTTTATAGAAACAAAATACAATTTTTGTTATAGAAACAAAACCAAAAACCTAAATATTATTTTTAGAGAATAATAAAAGATTAAAACTCAATATATTTAAAGAAACTAAACATAAGACTTTTTTTTTTTTTTTTTTAATTATTTTTATTTTAGTTTTTTTATTTTATTATTTATTTATAATTATTATTATTTTTAATTTAAAATAATTTTTAGAATTTTTTTAAACACTTCCCTACATTCTAAGAAGCAAAAATAATAGTATAAATAAGGACGAACCAAAAATCTTTCTTTGCCTTGTAAATGTTTCCCACCATTCATTCCACTCACTCGAGTTATTTCATAAAATAGAGATAAGTGTTATTTCCTACTCTTTTGGCAAAGCCTGTTGAGCTTTTCTTGTGATATACCTACTCCTTGATGGAGTCCTTGATATATTGATTAAGTTTTATTCCTTGGGGATTAATTAGAGTGAAGAAAACATGAGTACTCTTAATTCCAAGTTCAATGCCTTTGATGGTGGACACAAGGCAAGGGAGGGGTTGTTATCATGGTCATAACTCCAAGTTCATTGTCTTTGATGGTGGACAAGGCAAGGGAGGGGGTCGCATTCATGGTCGTGGTCGTGGAGTTTTCTCATTTACATTATATTTAAGGAGTTCAAAGAAATTTGAATGGAATCATTTTTGTCACTAGGTATAATGGATTAAGTGTGATAATGGATAAAATGAAATAATTATTTGTGAGAATTTGTTCTTGAATGAACATTAGGATCCATTTTATCATAGAGAAAAGTACATGTATTAAAAAAAAACTCAATATTTAATGTGAAATTCATATTGTATGAGACTCATTTTTCATTAAAAACAATTTACTTTTTCATGTGACATTCTTTTTTGTTAAAATTTCTTCTATTTCTAATCTAAATTACAATTATAATTTGAAATACAACTTCTAGTAAATCTTAATTTACCAAATGTGCATGGAAATCATAAGAAACATTCACAATATAATATGAAGAACAAATGGGTACCTTCTTCATATGCATTAAAAAATACTTCTACTAAATGTGAATTACAAGTGTAATCTTAGTTGGATTCCAATATATCTTTAACCATATTTTCATTTTATTTTTTAGTACATCCTACTTCATTTTATGTTTGGAATTGTAATAATAATATACATTGTGCTATAGAATTATTACTAACATGTAATATTGAATTTTTTTCCAGAATGCTACAGGTAATGACCATGAAGATGATGATATAGACTATGTTTAGATTACATTATATATCAAAGACGATGATGATGAGGATGAATATGGCATTGGTGATGATTATGTGGATGATATTATCAGGATGGTTAAGATGATTATCATGGAAATTATCATGAGGATGACCTTGACTATGATTTTCATGGTGTCAGCTAGTAATGCATTATTTTTTATATTTAATTGGTATATCTTGATATGGTAATCATACATTTGAATTTTAGTTGATTTGAATGATGATGATGATACTATCAGTACTTTCTTGTTACCTTATGAATATGTTGAAAATTGTTTACATTTTTTTTATGAATGATTATATTCCTATTTTTTATGGATGTTGTGAATTTACCTTAGCATAATGATATCTATGAAACATTTTTATTTGATAATCATACATTGACTTTTAGTTGATTTGATTAAATATGATGATTATATTATCATTTTTGTCTTGTTAGTTTATGTATATATTGAAAATTATCAACATTGTTTTGATGGAAAATTATTATGTATGATGATATTACTATCTTTTGAAGGATGTTGTGAATTTACCTTAGAATAACAATCTTCATGAAATATTTTGATCTGATAATCACCCATTTGAATCTTAGTTGATTTGATTAAAGATGATGAGGATATTATTAGTATTATCTTGTTACTTTATATATGTGTTGAAAAATGTCAATTCTTTTTTATGGAGAATCATTATGTATGATGAAATTACTATTTTTGGACGTAATGTTGTGAATTTCCGTTGGAATAATGATATCTGTGATAAGTGTTGATTTAGGAGTCATATATGTATACTGAAAATTGTCAATGATTTTTTTATGGAGAATTGTTTTTTTTTTTCCTAAGTAAAACTATTCTATTAATATGAAATAAAATATGATTACATCGAGGCTCAGGCCTTAGCAGTGCTAAACATCATTTATTAAAAGATATCTCAACTACTCCATCGATGGGGAAAACAGTTCGTGAAGGTAGGAAAAACACACACAGGGGTTAACAGTTTTAACCAAAAAAATATCAAACATGGCAAAAATAACCAGGAAATTTTTGACAGAACAAATCATAATAGAAAATATCCAGTCAGTAGAAGAAACACCCAGCTGGCAGAAGGGGACACATGGATGCCAAGTGTCAATTCTAGAGGTCGTTTAGGGCAGGCTCCTCCTTGATGAGACACGCGTACTAGTATCACTCCTCCTCCTCTGCTGATGTGTCGATCTGAAGTCCACGAGCATGTTGAATGCCAGTGGAGCTGCCTACAACTGCATGTAGGGCAGACGTGTCTCCCACTCTGCATCCTAGTGTTTTCATGTCTCCAACTCTAGCTTCCGCAACTTGTTGACTTTCACACAACTCATTGCCATGTAGGGTGGCAACATCCTCGTCCAGTGGCTGCTTGCCTGGGTCACGGGTGCTCCTGATCCTTTGAGAAGCCCTTTTCTACTCACCATTGTTCTCTGGCGAAGCTTCCTGTGGGTTGTTTTCCTCAAAGAAAGTGATGGTGATTGTGGAGGTGATGTCAGTCCTTTTCAAGGTGCTGCAGAAGCAAAATTGTGTCATGTGGGGAGCAAGGTGAGGGGGAAGGGGAAAATTGGTTGTATGGACAACGACATCTCTCCAGCTAGCACCTTGGAGCTGAGCGCATCCGCGGCCACTGCAGGTATTAGGATATTGGCCAGAGAAAGAGCGATAAGGATTTGAGATGTTAGCGGAATGGGAGGGGGAGGCAGAATCTGCGCTGGGTGTTGCAGGAGGATGGACGCCTCCACCACGACATCCCCCTCGTCTACTATGCATTCGGTGGTGGATGCGGGCCATGGCACTATACGAAGCAGAGTTATCAGTGGGGAAATTAGCTGAGTGGCTGAGCAGAGGATAAGCAAAGGAAGTCTGAGCTAGAGACAGATTGAAGAGCCTGGTGGGGGAGAAATGATACCCATTAACAAGGTCTGCACAGCTAAGTAACCAGTAGCAGCTCCTGGTGAAAGTGCTAGAATAGGGCTCCACTGCCTAAGGTGGGAAAATGTTATGGAGCAGGGGAGGAGGAGCAACATTATGGTCTATCGAGGCCATTTCTATACATATGATGGAGAAATATTGACTAGAGTACCCATTTAATGTCACCTACAGGGTGCCATGAATGTCTTTTGGGCTAGCATGCGAGGGAACATAGGCAGCCATGTGGCTAGTCCTCTCGCCGCCCATCCATCTAATCTCCATTAATAGCTTGATTGTCACCCACATTCGGGTGATGGAAAATTGTTATATATGAGGATACTACTATATTTTTTATGAATGTTCTCAATTACCATTAATTTTTCTTACAAATATTAAGTTATCAATTTGAATTGTGATATCTTCTTAAATGTGTTATACATAAAAATACCTCCTCATCATTGTGGAGGATAATACTATGTCATTGCTTGAAATACCCCTTTCCCATAGATTATATAAGACTATAATACAAGTTTTGTACCATGAGGACCACATTATATTAGTCTATAACATGTTTTCCCCTTCATCTAACTTTTGTTACCAACATTCTCACTCAATCACAAAGAAAAAAGCTTGAGTTAACTAGAATTTGACACTCTTGTTCACTTTTGGAAACTCGTATGGTGGAATGTGATCTCTTTATCGTCATATTTAGTTTTTTCCTAAAATTGAAAAGCATAAAAAAGTGGGAAAGAGCCATCAAGCGTGGGGATGCTTTTTCCTAAGCACAAAAGCATCTAAAAAGTGGAAAAGACCATTTTTATATGACGAAACATTATTCACCCAAAATATTTTTCCCAAATTGAACTAATGATGAAATTGGGAAATCCTCATAGCCTTCAATTTCCTATATTGGAGGCTTAGCCATTGAGAAAAGGATGGGAATTATTATATTGTCACACTACTAAAATTTATATTGAGAGGGAGTGTTTTGGAGCTAGGAGTTGGGGGAGGTGTTGTTTCTGCAACTGCATCTGATGGTTGTAACTTTCCTCAAAATCCTTTATTAATATAGATCAGTCGTTCTTCCTTCCATATGATACTATTCATTCTTTACTTATTCTATTTAACTAATGAATGTATGGGATTTTGGTTCATATTTATTTATTCAGTAATATTTATATGTTTATGATAGTTTCAATTATCAACATATTATGTTGTGAAGGTTTCTTTGTTCTCTCTCTTATATGTAGGACCATGCTTTAGAGCTAGCTAGGAGCGCTTCCTAGCTACACTAAAAGCTTCAACAAGACCTGCATGCAAGGATTGACAGGAATTCCTTCACCTTTTCTTAATCTATACTCTACATCTTGATCTGCTAAGAATCCTGAGCCTTAGAACAACCTTTCTCTTAATCTGTCTCTCCTAGGTTTCCAGGATCAACTGAGAGGGTTTTATGTTCATCTAACCGTGCATTAAATCCTAGAGCAAAATGATATTTAGATACTGTAATGTATTTCACTATCTAATCAAAATTAGTAAAATGAACCCATAAAGGGGGTCATAAATGGAAATAAAAGTAAAACTCTAAACAAGAAGCCAAAAGTGGATGTAACTATGATGCAGGAAAGTGTTCCCTCTTCGGACAGAGGCAACCCCTCTAGCCCTAAAGTGGGTCTAGTCACAAAAAAGGACAGATCAACAATAGCTTTCCTTAGACAGTTAAAGTGGGAGGCCTACCTCAACCGGTGGTAGATGGAGTTCCATTGCGCTGCTCCAGCTTTCGCTTCCTTCTTCTCAATGAGTAATCAACCTGAAAGAAAGAAAAGGAAATACAACAAAGCACATAACCAAAAAACATAATGAATTATTTACTCACAAAGTCAAGAAGTCATGAGATATCAAGTACATTACATACAAGACATAGGAAAACATCATTGATTGCACTAATAATGAAATAAGAGTAAGCTTACAACCAAAGTCTTGACGTCACAAGCCTTCTCAGAGGAATCTAGCCAGCATGTTCTTCAAGTATTCACTCTTTGAAGATGGATCTCCCAACATACAAAGGTGTCTCTCTCACTCACAAGTTTTGCATGAAATCAAGGGCACTTCATAACCTTCCCCAAGCTATCAACACTCTCACACTTATCACACTCACACCAGCTATCTATCAAAAGCACTAACAACAAAGCTCAATGCAAGAATTTACCAACTACCAACTATTAGCTAATCATATCAAAAGTGAGTGTTTAAATAGGAGAAGGAGTCTCCATGAAAGGAGGAGGAGAGAGCTTATCACCAAGGAAGGTAGCACAATTGATGGAACTTTCATGCTAGGGAAGGAAGGGCGACACAACCTATGCCAACAACCAGGTCTGGAGTCATCGAAAAGGCCGACTGTTGGAACAAATTCACCCAATCTTGTCATCACGAGTACATAACTGAACTTCAGTGCTGACATAGTGATTGAGCAACGTAGTTAGTCATATCATCGCTGAAGATAATAAGCAATCTCGCGCTGGGGCATGTAATCAGACCATCGCAGGAATCATATGTACTTCTGCACTAGCATCATGGTTGTACTGTTTAGGAGTGCCTTTCAATGCGTTTGTTAAGCCAATAGTCGCGATGAGGCAGGTAACTTAAGAAAAGTGGGTCAATTGGCATAATAAGAGAGCATTCGTTCAACATGAGCATGTTTGATTGGACACATGACACAGTAGGTGGATTGGGAGTGAAGGCAGTGACAAATTACTGTGTAAGAGATGCCACCTAAAGTATGAAGCACGACAGAGTGGGAGGGGTGAAATTCTTTACAAAATTGACTGAGCTAGAATACCATCCGGAAGAACCTGTAGGCACAAGTACAACTGATATCTCTGATAGTGAACTACATGTAGTCTAGGCATGGACGCAACCATCCAAAAGACATATGAACTAGGTCTGTGGTATGGATGCAACCATCCAGCTAATAAGACCATGATAATGATAAAGGTATGGTCGAAGCCATCCGTGAAGACTCAGGCATGGTCGCAACCATCCATCAGTGAGTCATGTAATCATGAACCAATCCACGCAACCTGAACATGTGTGATCTAAGTTCGGGATCTTGAACCCAACCGACCATAGTACACATTCTAACATGTGAATAGAGCTTCTGAAGTCAAGCATGATAGAAAATCGCTTGATTACTGGTAGATGATGTAAACCACTAACAAGAGCGACAAAAACCACCAATAATGCCAATGGTTCTCAAGGTACTATCTAGTACAATCCACGAAGTGTGAATAATGAGCTGAAGTCGAACACTTGTGGAATCATCCAATCGGTGACTAATGATGTAAGTCAACCGTCACGAGTGAAGAACTTGCCATTGAAGCATGCAATCTCCAAGGTACCAAAGGAATCTTTGGATCAATTTCTTGGATAATGAGTTGATGTCGACAGGAGACAACCTGTCGCAGGAGGGCCATAATGTTTCCGCCATCAATAACACAAGACAAGGAACAAGTGCTAGATGGTGAAACAGAGTATCAAAGAAGGAGACAAAGGTGTAAACTGCAAAAGGATTATACTCTTGAACATGTCGGTGACATGACTCCGAAGGGTGGCAACATTCGGTTACCAATGTACTAGAGGCTTGATGGAGACAACATCGATCAAATGGATCAAATGGATGATGTATGGATGTCCCAACCCGACAAGAAGTAGAATTGTCGATGTTCAATAGTGACTAGCTGCCATAGATAATCAATGACGTTTTCCAAATTTTCCCCCACCATTGCTGGCGAGTACCCCAATTATTTTTTAAGACAAGCTTGAAGGGGATAGCATATGATTGTGATATAAGTTCGACCTTTGGTCAAATCCAACCTAGTAATAGTTTAACAAGCCCTAGGGAGGAGAAGCTAGAGTCTCATCATGGTGACGAGTCCAATGTTGTCAGGGTTTAATGAGTCTGACATAGGCAAAATTCGAAGTCCTTTTCATGTTTAGGGAGTTTGAAAAAGACACGGAAAAGAAAACTCCATGGGGGTCATTTTTCATAAATTTGTGTCTCTCGAGCCCAAAAAAGTATAAAATGATACTCAAAAGAACCACTTGACCATTATGATCAAGGAGTACTTTTTGTCATTAGTGATCTCAACCCAAAAAAGTAGAAAAGTGATCGAAACCATGTCATTTCTTAACCAATAATGAGCCTGAAATGACAAAAACCTAGCAAGCTTTTCTCGTTTACATAGTCGAAAAAGAGCTTAAAGCAGACCGCCTCTCATTTCGTTTAACGAGTCATAAGGAATAACTCGGAAATATTTTCATCTTTAAACGGTCAAAAAACAGATGAAAGAAGACCTCCATTTTTATTCTCTTTAACAAGTCAAAAAGGAAAAATACTTGGCAATCTTTTCATTTTTTACGAGTTAGAAAAGAGCTTAAAGGAGACTCGTCCTGGAGGAACAAGTGGTATAAAGGGTAGTAATTGGTTCCAGTAATGGTGGAACTACTCAAAACATGTAATGGTCAAGATGCTGGCTAATAAATCCACTCATCACTGCGGTTCCTCAGGAAAGGAAAAACAACCAAGTGAAAGCATATGATCAGCCAAAGGGATGGTGGCAATGGAATGAAACAACCAAGTCTCATATATCATAATTTAGCGGATAAATGGTAATCACGAGATGTAAATCAGGTATGGTTTCATTTTTACACAATCTTGAGCCATGGAGAACTCTGCTTGGATTTGGTTTCATGTCTGCACAACCTTGAAACGAAAAACTATGCTTGTTATAAGTTCGCATGTCCCCACCGTAATGACGCAAATCGAGGTACATGCCCCCCAAGCTTCATTGCATTCAACGAGGTGGATGGACTGAAGGTTCACTTTCGAGATCTTGGAAAGATTCAACTTGGATTTTACAAGATCTTATCAAAGACTCGATTTGGAAAGGGAGTTGTTTCATTTTTTAGTGAGGTTGACACAGGAACGAACTATCCTTGGGACTCCTTGTTTCATTTTTTAATGAGGTTGACACAAGATCAGAACTATCCTCAGACACCTTCTTTCTTTTTTTAACGAGGTCTTCACAAGATCAGAACTATCCTCGGGACTCCTTGTTTCATGTTTTAACGAGGTCAACACAAGATCAAAACTATCCTCGAACACCTTGTTTCACTTTTTAATGAGGCCGTCACAAGATCAAAACTATCCTTGAAACACTCGTTCATGGGCCATAAGAGAACATGGATCCCAAGAGGTCTTCGCGGGATGGAAGAAACGCACTCTGGGAGTAATACATGTCATGATGCACCAATGACAGATCAAGTTCCAATGCCCCTAGTACATGATGTACGAGACCATCTGCATGATCATTAGCAGAAGAGAAGAAGGAATGGGTGGCCAAATAATTGACCTGTCGCAAGGAAGGTATTTCTTGCGAGTAAGAAATGATAGGGGATGACAGCGGCACAGGTAGCACTGAGGGACTAAATAACAATAATTGATCTATAGTCACCACTCTTCCATCACGTGGAAAACAAAACACACGGAAAAGTGAAGAGAAGAGGGCCCCCATGGCATAAACATAGTCACTACCAAGGAGAAGACTGAAATCTAAAGCAATTTGGACAATCAGTACGTTTATATAGACGCTTTTGCCTCCCAAAGTAACAAGGAACTTTGGAAGGACCCCTAATAGTTGACTGGTTCCTCCATCAAACGCTAACAGATTCTATGCGACCAGCACAAGTTGTGGGGAGCCCAAAGCTTGCCAAGTACTGGAAGGCATGAGACTAACTGACGCACCCTCATCCAAGACAATGCCAGGTACATCCCTACATAGGCATGTACTATAATCTAAAAAGGCACATGGGTTGGAAGGTGAAAGGCAGACAAATGACTCTAGTCGAAGGAAATGACTGAACTACTCAGTGGGGATATCATATGATTTCCCTCCTGCTCTAAAGGAACCGAAGAAGGACTCTCTTGATCAGTGAGGATAGGAGGGTCATTCTCGGACTCAAGATAATTTGACAACACAAGAAGAACATGAATAGTAGAGTCATGATGCTCCTTTGGAATAGGGTGATCAACATGTGGTGAACCTAAGTCGACACTCTCTCCAACCAATGGTTGATTTGGAGTAGGCTTGGCACAGTCAGGTTCAGAAAGAGGAGGATAGACAAGAGAAGAATCTAAGTCAATCTCTTTGTCAACAGGGAGAGGGTCTGAAGAGAGCCTCTGATAACCAATGGGAAGTTGGGTTGAAGAAGTTGTAAGACTTTCCAAAACAGCGGAAGCTTTATCCATGAGCGGACAAAGGTGAAGGGGATGGCTGCCTTCACATAGCCTACAAGGGAATCGAATATTTCCTTTCTTCTTACCATTGCTAGTTGATAGGTTAGCATTGCCATGAGCTTTAGAGGATGATGATGGATGAGCTGGATTGCAAGACCATACTTCTAAGATCCTAGGAATGCTAGGACAATCACAAAGAAGATGGACACCCTTGAACAATTTACAAGGAAACTTAACCTTCCGTGGAGGAGTAGAAGGTGTTCTGACCTGGGATGTACTTGGAGCAGTAGCTGCACAGGTGGCCTCATGTTTATCAGACTTCTTCTTCTTCTTCTTCTTCTTCTTCTTCTTCTTCTTCTTAGTCTCCTAGTTACCGGATGTGAAACTTTCACCAGGCGAAGGAGGAGAGGAGGAAGAAATAGGGGAAGAAGGCGTAGGCTCAACCTTGGAATCAACGTGCTATGGTTCAGATGAAGGAGATGGTGGAGCAGGAGTCATGGCACTCAGGACCACTGAGGTTGAAAATAACCATACGGCCAAACCAATGGTCAACCCAGGCAAAGACAATGTTGCCATATACAGAGCACCGGCATTTCCAAATGAAGGAAATGGACCAGGATTTCCATCTAGGGGAAAACCTTGTCCAGTAGACTCGGTGAATGTTTCCATCAAGATCAAGCCTGAAAAACACTCTTCTCACAACCAAGAACTTGAACTATTACCAAGAATATTTCGTGGGCAGTAAAATTTATGACAGAGGAACAAAACTTGACCTTTTCATGTTTCAAGAGGCAAGAAAAGGACAAAAAGGTGACTCTACCTCTTTCGAGGTTTAATGAGCTTGAAAGGACAAGTGCTCAGATGAACCTTTTCTTTTAGGGAGTCTGAAAAGGAGTGAAAGTGACTACTCTAGAGAACTAGACAAAAGGTTTACCAAACAATTGGTAAAACTACATATACACCTTGGCAGTCATATGAAAACCAAGGACTTCCTGTACGGCAGCCAATCTTCCTAAATGTTGTGTTTGGTGCTTTACAATTTGTAAGGCGGTAGACATGGCTTCCTAGGGATAAAGGATGATAAACCTAGTGGGGTCTCCCAACATATACTTGATGGTACATGGGAGCACAATTATGTACTAGACCGCTATTGAGTCACATAAGGAGGAATCACCCAACCTTGAGTGAAAACAAAAGTTACTAGGTTTAACAACGCCGGAGCATGTCCCCAGCGTAGACCTCTAAATAATGAGCGTTATGTTCCAATGCGTTGTTAGATTTATTTCATTCATTTTAAGGTTGATCTTGAATTAATTTTTAGTTTCTAGGCCCTACCGTATGTATATCAAAGAACCTAGGATGTAGCTAGAATGAGTAAAAATATTCCATTTCAATGAACACCTACCTACAGGAGGGTAGAGAGATCATTCCCAAACCAAACCAAGAAAATCGAGTGCAAACACTAATAAACACAATGCATCAATAGACTAATCTCATGATGCATTGATACTAGTAATGAAAGATTCTAAAATTCACTTTCCAACTTTTCAAACATGAAAATTCGTAATGCAAATGTACTTTCACTGTCGTATGCTAAATGAATGCAAAATTTTGATTTACTTTTGTTTCCTTTTTAATTTAAAGAGACAAATAAGCAAGTGTGAACTGATTGATTCAAACAATTGTGATCTATGCTTGGTAGTGAAGAAATCAAATCAACATAAAAAATTGGCTCAATAATTCACACTAAAAATCAACTAGCAAGAAAAACAGTAGCAAAAGGGCCTCAAGCAATTCACAAGAAGGTTGTGGATGAACCTTGAACAGACAAGTAACCCAAGAAAACGGTTTCTCGACGAAACTTCTAAAGGGTTAGGTCACATAGTCAAAAAACACAAGACTCACTCAATGAAATCAAAGAGACGGTACCCTAACCAAAAGAAATTAAACAAGCTAATGAGAGAAAAGAAACAACAGGGGATAGAGAAGATTGATGAATTTAGGAGGTGAAGTTGTAAAAACAACTTTCAGGAATCATCGCAAGTGTTACACTAACGACTAGAGATATCATTGCTAAAATGGAGACCATCGTTAGTGATGCATAGACAACTAGAGATGGTCGTGGAAATACACCTGTTTTCCGCGATGTTGCGATTTCAAGAGTCGTCGCAGGAATTAAACTAGAAACATGAGATCATTGTGGGTTCAAAGTTATAAAGTGTCGATGACGTCGCAACTGTACACGTCTTTTCCGTGATGATCCAATCTCAGGAGTCATCGCGACTGTGTGACATTATTCAGCGACGCATAGAATTTTACAAAAGAGTGATTGCGATGTCAGCATGACTGTTAGACTATGTTCCATGATGATGTAAAAAAAAATGGAAAACAAGCCAAAAACTCCCAAACCAAAACCAACGAATCTTACAGATAATAGAGGGACTTCCTAGATCAACCCAGGTGATCGAAAAGACTGCTAATAAATCCCCAAAAGGAAAGAGAGACCAAATTCAAAATCAAAGAAAGAGTAAAGAGAAAAACATAGGATAGACTCCCCAGCAGAGTCGCCAATTTGTGATGCAGGAAAGTGTTCCCTCTATGGACAGAGGCAACCCCTCTAGCCCTAGAGTGGGTCTAGTCACAAACAAGGATAGATCAGCAAAAGCTTTCTTTAAATAGTTAAAGTTGGAGGCCTACCTCAACCGGTGGTCGATGGAGTTCCATTGCACTACTCCAGCGTTTGCTTCCTTCTCCTCAATGAGTAATCAACCTAAAACAAAGTAAAGGAAATACAACAAATCACATAACCGGAAACAAACAATGAACTATTTACTCACAAAGTCAAGAAGTCATGAGCTATCAAGTACA
Source organism: Pinus taeda (assembly GCA_000404065.3). Classification (NCBI taxonomy): domain Eukaryota; kingdom Viridiplantae; phylum Streptophyta; class Pinopsida; order Pinales; family Pinaceae; genus Pinus; species Pinus taeda. The sequence continues at coordinate 103,769 of APFE031067127.1, forward strand.
TTACATACAAGACATAGGAAAACATCATTGATTGCATTAATAATGAAATAAGAGTAAGCTTACAACCAAAGTCTTGACGTCACAAGCCTTCTCAGAGGAATCCAGCCAGCATGTTCTTCAAGCATTCACTCTTTGAAGATGGATCTCCCAACACACAAAGGTCTCTCTCTCACTCACAAGTTTTGCATGAAATCAAGGGCACTTCACAACCTTCCCTAAGCTATCAACACTCTCACACTTGTCACACTCACACCATTTATCTATCAAAAGCACTAACAGCACTGCTCAATGCAAGAATTTACCAACTACCAGCAATTAGTTAACCATATCAAAAGTGAGTGTTTAAATAGGAGAAGGATTCTCCATGAATGGCGGAGGAGAGAGCTTATCACCAAGGAAGGTAGAAAAATTGATAGAACTACCATGCCAGGGAAGGAAGGGCAACACAACCTATGCCAACAACCAGGTCTGGAGTCATCTAAAAGGGCGACTGTTGAAACAAATTCGCCCAATCTGGGTCATCGAGGGTACATAACTGAACTTCAGTGCTAACATCATGAGTGAGCCATGTAGTTAGTCAGATCATCGCTGAAGATAACAAGAAACCTCGCATTGGGGCATGTAATCGGACCATCGTGGGAATCAAATGTACTTTTGTGCTGGCATCATGGTTGTACTGTTTAGGAGTGCCTTTCAGCGTGTTTATTAAGCCAATAGTCACGATGAGGTGGGTAACTTAAGAAAAGTGGGTCAATTGGCATAATCATAGAGCATTCATTCAACATGAGCATGTTTGACTGGACACATGACATAGAAGATGGACTGGGAGTGAAGACAGTGACAAATTACTGTGTAACAGATGCCCCCTAAAGTATGAAGCCCGAGAGAGTGGGAGGGGTGACATGCTTTACAAAACTGACTGAGCTGGAATACCATCCAGAAGAACCTGTAGGCGCAAGTACAATTGATATCTCCGATAGTGAATTACATGTAGTCTAGGCATGGACGCAACCATCCAAAAGACATATGAACTAGGTCGGTGGTATGGACGCAACAATCCAGCTAATAAGACTATGATAATGATAAAGGTATGGTCACAGCCATCCATGAAGACTCGGGCATGGTCGCAGCCATCCATCAGTGAGTCGTGTAATCATGAACCAATCCACGTAGCCCGAACATGTGTGATCTGAGTTTGGGGTCTTAAACCCAACCGATCATAGTACAAATTCTAACATGTGACTAGAGGTGCTGAAGTCGAGCATGATAGAAAATCGCTTGATTACGAGTTGATGAATGAAACCATTAACAAGCGCAAGGGAAACCACCAATAATGTCAATGGTTCTTAAGGTACTGTCTAGTACAATCCACGAAGTGTGAAGAATGAGGTAAAGTCGAACACTTGTGGAATCACCCAATCAATGACCAATGATGTAAGTCGACCGTCAGGCACGAAGAACTTGCCATTAAGGCATGCAAACTCTAAGCTACCAAAGGTATATCTGGATCAATCTCCTGGATAATGAGCTGATGTCGACAGGAGATGACCTCTCGCAGGAGGGCCATAATGTTTCCCCCATCAACAACACGAGACAAGGAACAAGTGGTAGATGGTGAAATAGAGTATGAGAGAAGGAGACAAAGGTGTAAATTGTAGAAGGATTATACTCTTGTACATGTCGGCGACACGACTCTGGAGGGTGGCAGCATTCAGGTATCAAAGGACTAGAGGCTTGATGGAGACAACATGGATCAGATGGAATGAGGCTAAATGACAACCCAAACACGCGGAAGGCCAAATGACGATGTATGGATGTCCCAACCCGACAAGAAGCAGAAGTGTCGATGTTCAAGAGTGACTAGCGGCCATAGACAATCAATGATGTTTTCCAAACTTCCCCCCACCATTGTTGGCAACTACCCCAATTATTTTTTAAGACAAGCTTGAAGGGGATAGCATATGCTTGTGATATAAGTTTGACCTTTGGTCGAATCCAACCTATTAATAGTTTAATGAGCCATAGGGAGGAGAAGCTCGAGTCTCGTCATGGTGATGAGTCTAATGTCATTAGGGTTTAACGAGTCCGACATAGGCAAAACTCTGAGTCTTTCTCATGTTTAGGGAGTTTGAAAAAAACACAGAAAAGAAAACTTTAGGGGGGTCCTTTTTCGTAAATTTGTGCGTCTCGAGCCTAAAAAAGTATAAAATGATACTCGAAAGAACTACTTGACCATTATGATCAAGGAGTACTTTTCGTGATTAGTGATCTCGACCCGAAAAAGTATAAAAGCGATCAAAACCACGTCATTTCTTAACCAATAATGAGCCTGAAACGACAAAAACCCAGCAATATTTTCTCGTTTACATGGTCAGAAAAGAGCTTAAAGTGGATCGCCTCTCATTTCGTTTAATGATTCAAAAGGAATAACTTGGCAATATTTTCATCTTTAAACAATCGGAAAAGAGTTGAAAGTGGACCTTCATTTTTATTCTCTTTAACAAGTCAAAAAGGAAAATTACTCGGCAATATTTTCATTTTTTACGAGTTAGAAAAGAGCTTAAAGGAGACTCGTCCTGAAGGAACAAGTGGTATAAAGGGTAGTAATTGGTTCCGGAAATGGTGGAACTACTCAAAACATGTAATTTTCAAGAGGTTGGCTAGTAAAACAACTCATCACTGTGATTCCTCAAGAAAGGAAAAACAACCAAGTAAAAGCATATGATCGGCCAAAGCGATGATGGCAATGGAATGAAACAACCAAGGCTCATCTAGTAGAGTTTAGCGGATAAATGGAAACCACGAGATGTAAATCAGGTAAGGGTTCATTTTTACACAAGCTTGAACCATGGAGAACTCTGCTTGGATTCAGTTTCATGTTTACAGAAGCTTGAAACGAAAAACTATGCTTGTTATAAGTTCGCATGCTCCCAGCATAATGATGTAAATTGAGGTACATGCACCCCAAGCTTCACTACATTCAACGAGGTGGATGGATTGAAGGTTCACTTTTGAGATCTTGGAAAGACTCGACTTGGATTTTACGATATCTTAATCAAAGACTCGATTTGGAAAGGGAGTTGTTTCATTTTTTAGTGAGGTTGACACAGTAAAATAACTATCCTCGTAACCCCTGTTTCATTTTGTAACGAGGTTGACACAGGAACAAACTATCCTCGGGACTCCTTGTTTCATTTTTTAATGAGGTTGACACAAGATTAGAACTATCCTCGAACACCTTGTTTCATTTTTTAACGAGGTCGTCACAAGATTAGAACTATCCTCCGGACTCCTTGTTTCATTTTTTAACGAGGTCAACACCAGATCAGAACTATCCTCAGACACATTGTTTCATTTTTTAATGAGGTCATCACAAGATTAGAACTATCCTCAGAACACCCGTTCATCGGCCATACGAGAACACAGCTCCCAAGAGGTCTTCGCAGGATGGAAGAAACACACTCTGGGAGGAATACATGTCATGATGCACCAATTACAGATCAAATTCCAATGCCCTCGGTACATGATGTATGAGACCATCTGCATTATCATCAGTAGAAGAGAAGATAGAACGGGTGGCCACATTATTGACCTGTGGCAAGGAAGGCACCGCTTGCGAGCAAGAACTGATAGGGGACAACGGTGGCACAGGAGGCACCAGGGGACTAAAGAATGATAATTAATCTATAGTTGCCACTCTTCCATCATGTGGAAAACAAACCACATGGAAAAGTGAAGAGACGAGGCCCCCCATGGCATAAACATAGTCAGGACCAAGGAGAAGACTGAAATCTAAAGCACCTTTAACAATCAGTACATCTATATAGACGATTTTGCCTCCCAAAGTAACAAGGAACTTTGGAAGGACCCCCAGTGGTTCACTGGTTCCTCCATCAAACGCTAACAGACTTTTTGCGATTGGCATAAGCTATGGGGAGCCCAAAGCTTGCCAAGTAGTGGAAGGCATGAGACTAACCGATGCACCCTCATGCAAGACAGTGTCAGGTATTGCCTTATCATAGGCATGTACTATAATCTGAAAAGGCACATGGGATGTAAGGCAGAAGGCGGTCAAATGAATCCAGTCGAAGGAAACGACTGAACTACTCAGTGGGGGTATCCTATGATTTCCCCACTCCTCTACAGGAATCGAAGGACTCTCTTAATCAGTGAGGATAGGAGGGTCATTCTCAGACTCAGGAGAATCTGACAAGACGAGAAGAACATGAACAGTAGAATCATGTTGCTCCTCCAGAACAGGGTGATCAACAAGTGGTGAACCCAAGTCGACACTCTCTCCGACCAGAGGTTGATCTGGAGCAGGCTTGGCACAGCCAGGTTCAGAAAGAGGACAGACAAGAGAAGAATCTATGTCAATCTCTTTGTCAATAGGGAGAGGGTCTGAAGAGAGCCTTTGATAACCAACAGGAAGTTGGGGTGAAGAAGCTTTAAGACTTTCCAAAACGGCGGAAGTTTTATCCATAAGCGGACAAATGTGAAGAGGATGGCTGCCTTCACATAGCCTACAGGAGAATCGAATCTTCCCTTTCTTCTTACCATTTCCAGTTGATAGAGTAGCATCGCCATGAGCTTCAAAGGATGATGAGGGATGAGCCAAATCGTGAGACCATAATTCTAAGATCCTAGGAATGCCAGGACAATCACGAAGAAGATGGTCACCCTTGCACAATTTACAAGGAAACTTAACCTTCTGCGGAGGAGCAGAAGGTTTTCTGACCTAGGATGTACTCAGAGCAGTAGCTACACAGGTGGCCTCATGTTTATCAGACTTCTTCTTCTTCTTCTTCTTCTTAGTCTCCTGGTTACTAGATGTGAAACTTTCACCAAGCGAAGGAGGAGAGGAGGAGGAAGAAATAGGGAAGAAGGCATAGGCTCAACCTTGGAATCAACGTGCCATGGTTCAGATGAAGGAGACGGTGGAACAGGTGTCATGAGACTGGGGACCACCGAGGTTGAAAATAACCATACGAGCAAACCGATGGTTAACCCAGGCAAAGATAATGTTGCCATATACGGAGCATCGGCATTTCCAAATGAAGGAAATGGACCAGGATTTCGATCTGGGGGAAAACCTTGGCCATTAGACTTGGGGAATGTTGCCATCAAGAACGAGCCTGAAAAACACCCTTCTCACAACCAAGAACTTGTATTCTTACCAGGAATATTTCGTGGGTAGTAAATTTTATGACACAAGAACAAAACTTGACCTTTTCATGTTTCAAGTGTTGAGAAAAGAACAAAAAGGTGACTCTATCTCTTTCGAGGTTTAATGAGCCTAAAAGGACAAGTGCTCAGATGAACCTTTTCTTTTAGGGAGTTCGAAAAAGGAGCGAAAGTGACTACTCTGGAGAACTAGGAAAAATATTACCAAACAATCTGTAAAACTGCATATACACCTTGGCACTCATATGAAAACCAAGGACTTCTCGTACGACAGTCAATCTTCCCAAATATTGTGTTCAGTGCGTTATGGTTTATAAGGTGACAGACATGGCTTCCTAGGGATAAAGGATGATAAACCTAGTGGGGTCTCCCAACATATACTCGACGGTATATGGGAGCACAATTCCGTACTAGACCACTAATGAGTCACAGTAGGAGGAATCACCAAACCTTGAGTGAAAACAATAGTGACTAGGTTTAATGACACCAGAGCACATCTCTAGCCCAGACCTCTAAATAATGAGCGTTATGTTCCAATGCGTTGTTATATTTATTCAGTTCGTTTCAAGGTTGATCTTGAATTATGTTTTAGTTTCCAGGCCCTACCACATGCATATCAAAGAACCTAAGATGTAGCTAGAATGAGTAAAACTTCTTCCATTTCAATGAACATCTACCTACAGGAGGGTAGAGAGATTATTCCCAAACCAAGAAAACCAAGACAAGCGAGTGCAAACACTAAGAAACACAATGCATCAATACACTAATCTCATGATACATCAATACAACTAATGAAGGATTTTAAAATTCGCTTTCCAATTTTTCAAACATGAAAATTCGTAATGCAAATGTACTTTCACTTTCGTATGCTAAATGAATGCAAAATTTTGATTTTCTTTTTTGCTTTTTGAATTTAAAGATACAAACAAGCAAGTGTGAACTGATCGATCCAAACAATTGTGATCTATGCTTGGTAGTGAAGAAATTGAATCAACATAAAAAATTGGTTCAATAATCGACACTAAAAATCAACCAACAAGAAAATAAGCAGCGAAAGGGCCTCAAGAAAATCACAAGAAGGTTGTGGATGAATCCTGAACAGACAGGTAACCCAAGCAAATGGTTTCTCGACGAAAATTCTAAAGGGCTAGGTCAAATAGTCAAAAAACACAAGACTCAGTCAATGAAATCAAAGAGACGGTACCCTAACCAAAAGCAATTAAAACAAGCTAATGAGAGACAAGAAACAACAAGGGATAGACAAGATTGATGAATTCAGGAGGTGAAGTTGTAAAAACAACTTTCAGGAATCATTGCAACTTTTACACTGACAACTAGAGATGTCATCGCTAAAATGGAGACCATAGCTAGTGATGCACATAAAACTAGAGATTGTTGCGGAAATACACTTGTTTTCCGTGATGGTATGATTTCAAGAGTCATCACAAGAATTAAACTAGCAACCCAAGATCATTACGGGTTCAAAGCTATAAAGTGACGATGATGTCGCAACTGTACACGTCTTTTCCGCGATGATATGATTTCAGGAGTTGTCATGATTGTGTGATGTTATTCAGCAACGCACAACATTTTACAAAAGAGTGATCACAATGTGAGTGCGACTGTTAGACTATGTTCCGCGATGATGTAAAAAACAATGGAAAACAAGCGAAAAAATCCCAAACCAAAACCAACCAATCTAACAGATAATAGAGGGACCTCCCAGATCAACCCAGGTGATCAAAAAGACTGCTAATAAATCCCCAAAAGGAAAGAGAGACCAAATTCAAAATCAAAACAAGATTAAAGAGAAAAACATAGGATAGACTCCCGAGGGGAGTCACCAATTTGTGATGCATGAAAGTTTTCCTTCTGTGGACACAGGCAACCCTCTAGCCCTAGAGTGGGTCTAGTCACATACAAGGACAGATCAACAATAGCTTTCCTTAAACAGTTAAAGTTGGAGGCCTACCTCAACCAGTGGTCAATGGAGTTTTGTTGTGTTGCTCCAGCTTTCACTTCCTTTTACTCAATGAGTAATCAACCTGAAACAAAGCAAAGGAAATACAACAAAGCACATAACCAGAAAACAACAATGAACTATTTACTCACAAAGTCAAGAAGTCATGAGCTATTAAGTACATTACATACAAGACATAGGAAAACATCATTGATTTCATTAATAATGAAATAAGAGTAAGCTTACAACCAAAGTCTTGACGTCACAAGCCTTCTCAGAGGAATCTAGCCAGCATGTTCTTCAAGTATTCACTCTTTGAAGATGGATCTCCCAACATACAAAGGTCTCTCTCTCACTCACAAGTTTTGCATGAAATCAAAGGAACTTCACAACCCTCCCCAAGCTATCAACACTCTCACACTTATCACACTCACACCAACTATCTATCAAAAGCACTAACAACACTACTCAATGCAAGAATTTACCAACTACCAACTATTAGCTGATCATATCAAAAGTGAGTGTTTAAATAGGAGAAGGCATCCCCATGAAAGGGGGAGGAGAGAGATTATCACCAACGAAGGTAGCACAATTGACAGAATTGCCATGCCAGGGAAGGAAGGGTGACACAACCTATGCCAACAACCAGGTTTGGAGTCATCCATAAGGCCGACTGTTGGAACAAATTCACCCAATCTGGGTCATTGCAGGTACATAACTGAACTTTTGCACTGACATCGCGAGTGACTAACATATCTAGTCAGATCATCACTGAAGATAATAAGCAATCTCGTGTTGGGGCATGTAATTGGACCATCGCGGGAATCAGATGTACTTCCACACTCGCATTGTGGTTGTACTGTTTAGGAGCGCCTTTCAGCATATTTATTAAGCAAATGGTCATGATGAGGCAGGTAACTTAGGAAAAGTGGGTCAATTGGCATAATCAGAGAGCATTCGTTCAACATGAGCATGTTTGACTGGACACATGACATAGAAGATGCACTGGGAGTGAAGGCAGTGACAAATTACTGTGTAACAGTAACCATGGATGAAAAATTGGGAGTAGAGTTGGATGTTAAACTAGCCATCAAAACAAGATGAAAAAAGTGAGCAAAAGGGGTTTTAAAGTAGAATTAAAAAAGTGTGCAAGACTAGATGCAAAGAAGGGAACAAAATAGGGTATACAAAAGGATACGAAATCGGTCACAAACAAGGATGCAAAAATGGACATCAAAATGAGGATGGAAAAAATGGTGTAAAATTAGGAAGCAAAATTGGGTGCAAAAAGGATGTAAGAAAAGACACAAAAAAAGATGCAAAATGGGACTAAAAAGGGTGAAACCAAGGATGCCAAAAATGATGAATAACTAGATGAAAATTCAAACTAAAATCTTGGTGCGAAATGAGATGCAAATGTGGACACAACATGTCGTATAAAAAAGGATGCAAATTTGGATGCCAAAAATGATGAAAAATTAGACACCAAAAAGGATGCAAAATTGGACATAAAGAATCGTGCAAAATTGGACACAAAAGTAGAAAAAATGGTGCAAAAATGGACATACAAATGGTTCAAAGTTGGATGCAATATTGGATACAAAATGAGGTGCAACAAATGATTCAAAACTTGGTGCAAAAACAAATGCAAAAGTAGACGAAAAAAATAGTTCAATATTGAACATAACCTTAGACACAAAATGGGATGCAAAGGTGGACGCAACACATGGCTCAACGTAGGATGAAAATTTAGATGTGCAAAAGGATGCAAAATTGGATGCAAGAAATGGTGTTAAAAATAATGCTAAATTGGATGCAACAAATGATGCAAAATTAGACGCAAAATATGGTATAAAATAAGGATCAAGAAAGGGAGACAAATAAAACAAAAAAGTGGATGAAAAAATGGTGTAAAAATAGGCAGAAAAATTGTTGCAAAAATAGATGTAAAAATAAGTACAAAATTAGAAGCAAAAAATGGCATCAGACTAGATGCAAAAACTGGCACAAAGTGGATGCAAAAAAAGGCACTAAATCAGATGCAAAATTTCGCGTAAAAAAAGATGTAAAATTTGGCACAAAAAATGACGTTTTAAAAATTGTACAATAGAGCCAGATTTAGCACCAGGCTACCCATCCCAATTGAGAAAAAAATGCACTAAAATCTGGTGCTAAATCTGGAGCAAATTGTCTGTTTTGTTGTAGTGATATAAATGGATTACACTACTATTATAGTAGAGGCCATTACAGATGAGCTAACTAGAAATTTAGTGCACGGGAGGCAAGATTATCAAAGGGAAGGAATTAATGGCGGTAATAGATAAAAGGGAAATGTGAGGGCACGTGGTGTGGAGCGATTGGAGGTGGATGGCATGGGGGGTGTGATCGCTGGCACGGTATCGGGAAGCATGAGAAGTGTGGATGGCATATTTAAGAAGGGGGGGTAGTGGTAAGTGGTATGGATCACTCCCCCCTTACCGTTATATCATTTGATGGTGAGGACTTGCGAAGAGGCTTCCCCGCTATTGAACTGGGCTGGGAGGCGGATTGTTGTTGGATTTTGCTTGAAATTTATCACTTGCCGATAAAACACTTTGTCGTATTTGACTTTGGCTAAAAATAATATTAAAATATTTATTTACCAAAACAATTAATCACCCTTTTAATGAGGTAATTAAAGACTAATGAAAAATTAATCTAACTAGGGTGATTTTAGACTAGTAGCCCCTATTTAACTAAATTAAGCCTAATCTAACATAATTTGGACCATTTTTTGAGCATATTAGGCCTTTATTTACCCTCATCATTCCTAAATTCTAATGTTCAACCAAGATTAAACTATTTGGTTGAACTTATTCTCTAATCTAGAACAAAAATTTAAATGATCTGATCAAGATTAAACAATTTTATTCAAATCAAAAGAAAAGGTTGTGGCATAAAAACAAGCTACACACGAGCCTTTATTTATTACAAATGGAATTTATTCATGAAGTGGCATTTAAACAAGAACACTTATACAAATCTTTTGATTTTCTTTTGAATAATTTTCATTTTTCTTTATTTTTTCATACCCTTATTTATAAATAAAAACTAACTTATCAAAAACAAAGCATGTTACAACACTATGTAAGATAGAAACCATATATTTATATTCTTTCATCTCCACTTGTGTTGTTGCAATAGCTTCAACAACTCCGATGACTTCCTTTGTTACTTCTTCTATTGTAGCTATGGTAAATTCTCCATAACCACTTTCACGTTTATCATACTTAGGCTTTGCAAGCCACTCTTCCAGAAAAGTTAACTCAAATTCATAATTAATTTCAACTTTCATTATTAGGTTATCTTTACCTGTTTTTGCTACTAGAAAGACAGTTTTAATTTTATCCTCAATGTGTATATCTTCACAATGGGCATCACTTTATGGATCATGCTTATACTCTACATCTTGTACATAATCAATTTTTTCTTTTGCAAAATATATATTTGAAGTGTTTAGGACAACAAAAATGTTCATGCCTTATATTTTTCTTCTTCGACATGGTATTCAATAAAATCGGCTAGTATTCCTACAATATCAATTTCTTTTGCAATTTCTTGAACAAACTTCTATGTAACAGTTATTGTCTCATTTTTTTGTATATCCTCCTCTTGTTTTGTTAACTTGTCCATAGTTTCTTTTGTCACTTGGGTTACAAGAAGCACTTCATTAACCACTGCAATGTTTTGTGGCTCATCTCAATGGTAACCAATGTTGCTCCCCCTTTCTCTATATATCATCGCTATAAAGTTTCCAAGCTTCTGTAGTTGTGATTTTTATTGCGATGTTGGGAAGAATATTGGCATCCAAACGTTTTTTATTGAAAAAGAAAGTTAATGCATCATTCTCTTTGTTAGTTGTAAGTTGATCCCTTTGATTTTTTGTCATAGCCCAGTAAAATATGTGACTTGAGAGTTCTTCAAATCCATTCACAACAATGTTCTACAAATCATCTATTTCTAGTGTTTCTCTCATTCTAATCATCCAAAATTCATAATTATTACCAACTAAAATAGGTGACCGCAAATAAGAACCTATCAAGAAATCTATATTAATAAGTTGTGAAAATAAAGAGTACTAAATAAATCCAATCCATACTAATATTAAATAACTCAATGACAGTGCTCACGGGGCTTTATATTGATAGTGAATGGGTACATTGTTAAGGCACTCCTTGTGATAGGTCACTGATTCAAATCCCTTGTGGGTGCTTACCTACCGAAAAAAAATAACTCAATCACCCCTTTTTCTTTATTTTTATAAATACTTTTTTTAAACCACAAAATTAAAACACCAAAAATAAAAACATTGATTCCATATATCCAAATAATAATTTTGTTTTAACCTTTCGAAATCTCCGTTTACCCTTTTCTTTCTTTTTTTTCCTTCAAATATCAATCACCATAAATAAATTTATAAAATTTCTTTCCACCATAAAATAAAAACTTTTTTACAATATCTAAAATATCCCACTTTATCCTAATCATAAAATATCAAAACTTCAACCTAATTGAAATAAGATACTAATTACAAAATAATATTTATAAAATAATTAGGCCGATAGGCCTTCCTATACATCAACAATCATCAACACTTTTAAGCTCCTCTGTTGGATTAGGTGAGAAACTTTCAATCGTTGATTTGAAGTGTGACTGATTTTTCCAAATATCGGTTGAGTTGCTTACTGCTTTTTCCCATCCTTTTATGTCACTCTCAAAGATATTTTTACCGCTTTTTCTCTGCCAGTTGTTCTTCTTCTTCTTCTTCCCTGGGTTTTGGAAAGCACTGATTTACTTGTAATGTCTATTGTAGTTACACATCTAATGATAACAAGGAACACGTGAGTTGTAATGGATGCCAGTACAATACATTTAAAGAATGCTAAAAGTTAGCTGTAATTTTGAGATCGACATAAAAATACTTTTCAAGAAGCCAATAGTTCACAGAAGGTTCACACAAGGACTTCTGGTAGATTTCATCAAATGGAAACTCCCCCTGCCATGACTACCCTCAATTCTGATAAGATAAACATGAATTCCAATCTGCAGAATGCCTCGATTGTACCATCTTATATTACTATTAAGAAGATGAAGATGAGAAGAAATCCTAAAAAAACAGCAACATTGTCAGAGCTCAACTGGTATAGTTTCAAGCAAAGAGAAGGATGGATGTTACGTTCAGACAAGGAGCTAGGAAAGGAGAATATTATATAAAAGAAACATAGAGGATAGTGAAGATTACATTTCTAGATTCTTCGAGGGTTAACTATTTGGGTGACAATCTCTAGCGAGCTCGTCTGAGGCCTCTCACATTCTTCACCGTTACAGCCATCCCCTTCTGTGATGTCAAGTGAGTTCATTCATGTTTAAAAGCTTCTTAAACATCACCCAGTTTCAATTTCTTTGTTTTTTCATCTTTTGAAAGCGACCAAATGTAATATCTACATGGGGTTCTTCTCAAATTTGGAATTATTGTAAGCTATTTCTGTGAAAAATCTGCGTTACAGGGTTTTACACACAAATAACTCCCTCCAATTAGCATCCAATAGATTGATTTTATATATAAAAGGTCTTCCAAGTCAGAATAATGGATTCGATTTCCAATTTAATTTGCAAGGAGAGCTTCTTGTACACAAGGAGTCATTTTCGGTTTTAGAAAGTGAGCAGACTCACAGCGTCAGAGGGTGGGTTACAATGGGGTTAGATGCGAATCTTCCATTACCCTTCTCTTTGATGCCAGATTATATCTTTCTCCCAGTTGGGAATGGTATCTTGGATCAAATTTTAGGGGCCATGGAGAGAGAATTGTCTTCCAGAATTATAAGGGATTACAACATTTGGTGCCATGTTTCGACTTAGCTAGCTAGTACAGTTCCACAACTGTCTACTCCATGAGTTTTTTACTTTACTAAATTCTGAGTTTGAGCATATCAAAACGTATCGCTGTTTGGTATTTTAGTGAATATAATGTAAATAAATCAAATGTTAATAGAGGTTAAATATTTTCTGTACTTTTGGATCAGAGAACAAAGCTAGTCAAAATACATTGACGTTAAAATATTAGTTAGTCCCGTGAATAACATAGATACATTTCAGGTTAACATATTTGATATCAATAAATTGAATGACATGGCCTTGGAGTGTTGGTGATGTTCTTCTGTTTTCCATTTAATGCTACAATTATTGGGAATTTCTGATAATTCCAAACAATTACTGAAACACAAAATTCTTGGATAATGCAATAGTTAAGCTATTGTCACAAAAAATCGCAATTCCTTTTGTTTTCTCTTGGCATAAGCTCCTTAACATTCTTTTCATCCAAATTGCTTGAAATGTTGCTGTTGTAGCTACCACATATTCTACCTCTATTGTAGACAACGCTACAATAGGCTATTTTTTAGAAGCCCGTGAAATAGATCCTGAACCCATGTGAAAAACATAACCGGATGTACTTTTCCGATCATCTACAGTTCCATCCCAATCACTATCAGTGTATCCAATTAAATCTGAACATTCTGAAGTAGTATATAAAATGCCAAACCTTTTTGTACCTTTAACATACCTTAGAATCCTTTTTACTGCCTGCCAATGTGCTTCTTTTGGCCTCTCCATGAATCTAGAAATTAAACTAACATCATGCATTATATCCGGCCTAGTTGCAGTCAAATACATGAGGCTACCAACTATGCTCTTGTACAACCTAGGATCAAAATCCTTGCTATTGTCCTCTTTGTTGAGTTTTAATCCCATCACCGTGGGAGTGATTGATGCCTTACTGTCATGCATATTAAATCTTTTCAACACTTCATTAACATATTTCGCTTGTGAGATAAAAATCCCATTTCCATTTTGTTCTACTTCTATTCCTAAGAAGTATCTCAGCAAACCCATGTCAATCATTTCAAATTCTTCTTTCATGATTGTTTTGAAATTTTCAATGAGATAATCATCATTACATGTGAAAATAACATCATCAACATATAACACAACAATTAGTATTTTACCATCCTTTTCTTTGTTGTAGAGGGTGGGTTCTCCCTCACACTTTTCAAATCCATTTTCCAGTAGATAGGAATCTATCCTACTGTACCACGCTCTTGGTGCTTGCTTCAGCCCATAAAGAGCCTTCTTCAATCTGCACACTTTGTGCTCTTGGCCTTTCTTTTCATAACCTAGAGTTTGTTCAATGTATACCTCTTCCATTAACACTCCATTTAGGAATGTTGACTTCACGTTCATTTGGTAAACTTTCCACTTGTTTTGTGCTGCTATGGACAACACTGCTCTCACAATTTCCATTCTAGCAACCAGTGCGAAAGTTTCCTCATAGTCTCTCCCATACTGCTGCTTATACCCTTTCACAACAAGTCTTGCCTTGTGCCTTTCTATTTTTCCTTCAGCATTACTCTTGGTCTTGTAAACCCATTTGACTCCAATGACTCCTTTTCCTTTTGGTAGTTCAACTAAATCCCATGTCTTGTTTCTTTCTATGGCATTGATCTCCTAATCCATAGCTTCTATCCATTTCCTATCCTTAATTGCTTCTTCGAAATGAATAGGGTCATCAACATGACGATATAAAGCAAACAAAGAATTTATACCTTCATCATAAATGTCACTTAAATTTCTGAACTTCTTACCTCTTTCATTTGGTGTACAAGTGGTTGATGAAGCACTTGAATTTCCTCCATGTGGTGTGCTTGGAGAAGCACATTCATTTCTCCTCAAGGGTGTCTCTTACTACCCTTGTGATGGCACTGCTGTTTGGGGATGTATTTCAGCCATCTCCTCATGATCTTCATCATGTGACAAAGATTTTTTAACATTCATTTTTTTCTCTATGCTTCCATCCCAAGCTTCCTCCTCAAAACATCTCTGCTCGCAAAAAACTTCTTGGTGGATGGATTATACAACCTATAAGCTTTTGATTCCTCACTGTATCCAATGAAAATACATTTCTCCCCTTTGTTGTCCAACTTCTTCCTTAGCTGATCTGGAATGTGTGCATAAGCCACACATCCAAAAACTTTCATGTGGGTGACTCCTTGCTTTCTCCCACTCCATGCTTCTTCCAACACTCTGTTCATAACTGCTTTTGTAGGACACCTATTCAAAATGTATGTTGCACAGTGTACAACTTCAACCCAATAATCATTTGGAAAATGCTTTGCCTTTAACATACTCCTCGCCATGTCCATGATTGTCCTATTCTTCCTTTCGGCAACACCATTTTGCTGCGAAGTGTACCTAGTGGTAAACTGTTTATGAATTCCATTTTCTCTACAAAGGCATAGAAATTATTTGTAGATATACTCACCTCCTCTATCAGTTCTTAGAACTTTGATATGCAGCCCACTTTGGTTTTCTACAAGTGCTTTGAAATTGCAAAATTTTTCAAACATTTCACTTTTGTTCTTTAGGGAATAGACCCAAGTTTTTCTAGTAAAATCATCAATGAATGTTAGAAAATATTGCGTGCCTGCAAATGATGGAATTTGCATCGGTCCACATAAGTCTGAGTGGACAATCTCTAAGGGTGCTTTTACCCTTATGCTTTTCCCTTATGGAAAACTTTCTCTGTGTTGTTTCCCCAAGATATAACCTTCACAAAGGTTGTATGGTTTCTCTATCAATGGTAATCCTCTTACCATTCCTTTTCTATGCAACAAGTTAAGACCTCCAAAGTTGAGATGTCCAAATCTCAAGTGCCACAACCAATTTTCATCCTTTGGTTCGCTTTGGAAAGCCTCTTGAGTAACTGCTGCAATTTCAATTCCATCTTTCAAATCTACTTTTATCTTGAGAGGGAATATCTTGTTCCTTGTCATCTTCACTTCAACAATACATCATTTGCTGGGTGCTCTATCCATGATGGTGCATACATCATTCTCAAAGAAAACATTGTAACCCTTTTGAACAAGATATCCAATACTGAAGAGGTTACATTTCATTCCAGGAACATAATAGACATCTGCTATAGTTTTCTTTTCACCTTTCCCTGTTAAAACATTTACTTCTCCTTTTCCCATAACAGAAAATTTACTATCAGCGCCAAGTGTGACTTGTGACTTCACACTCTGATCTAACTTAGAAAACATGGCTATGTTTTCTATCATATGGTTACTGCAACCGGAGTCTAGAAACCATACATCTTCACTCTTTGCTTCAGCCATATCATATGCAAACAACACATTATCTTGGCTGATATTTTCTCTAGTGAAATTTTCACTACATCTATTATTCATATCATGCTACTTCTTCCTACATTCATTTGCATAATGCCCATATTTTTTACAGTAATAACATTGGAAATTGGATTTATCATACCTTTGTCCTTGAGCACGATGTTGTCCACTTTGTTGGTTGTTGCCTTGGCCTTGGTTCTAATTTGGATTGCTACCTCTTCCTTGAGCATTTGTTGGACTGTTTCTTCCACCTCTGTTTTGGCTTCTACCTCTTCCTCTCTTCTTTCCACTACCTTGACCTCTTCCTCTTCCAAAGGACATCCGGGTCTTAAAGGCTTGCTCTAGAGATGAGTTTTCATTTCTACTCAATCTCTGCTCATGTGTTATCGGTGATGCATGTAGTTCATCAACTGAGAAATTTGTGAGATCCTTTGTCTCTTCTATGGTGGTGACAATCACATCGAACCTTGAGGGTAGGATCCTCAATAGTTTCTCCACAATCCTCCTTTCTTCAAGAATCTCTCCATGAGACCTTATTTGTGTAACCAGACCAATCACATGTGTGAAGAATGAGTCAATATTATCTGACTCCTTCATGCATACATTCTCAAAATCTCTTCTCAGCAACTGTAGTTTTGTTGACTTCACTTTCTCGATTCCATGATAGGCTATCTTGAGATTTTTCCATGCTTCTTTGGATGTCTTCGCTGCTACTAACCTTGGAAACACACTCTCATGCACTGCTTGATACAAGAAGTTGAGGGCTTCAGAATCCTTCTTCTTATAGCTCTTTAGCAGTTCTTTCTCTACCTGAGTCAAGTTATTAAACTCATCTTCATCTGTTGGTTCTTCAAAACTATCCTCAACAAATTCCCATAAGTCTTGGGAGGTAAGCAGGGCTCTCATGGTTATTTCCCAATAGTCATAGTTTTTCCCATTAAATAGTGGGAGCTGAGTATTACAAATACCCATGCTAGTGTTGGTGCTGGAGCTAGCCATACTTGCACTCTTAACTATACTTCAAATACTTGACTGTGTATTTAAAAATCACTGAGTGTCTTCAATAGAAACACAAAAACTAACTTGAGAAATACCTTTGAATCTTTTTGACTGAGCCTTCACTTTGTTGGAGAAGCTTCTGCAACAAGAAATCCTTCCTTCAGCTTCTTTGACACCTTCAAAGAGCCTGGAAAAGCTCTGATACCATGTTGGGAATTTCTGATAATTCCAAACAATTATTGAACAGAGAATGATACTCTGTTTTGCCACAGGATCTTAACACAGGGAAGCTAAATTGTTTTGTAAATAACACAGTTTCACACACTCATAAAAACTTTGTATTCATTAATAAAACAACCTGTTACGAAAGGATCTTCCTCTTAATAGAGGGATTCAGCAAGAACTTCCACTTCCATACAAAAAAAAATTTACTCTCGCTCTCTAGAAAATTTTATGCTGCTGTGTGTAAAATTTCTTTACATTCACTGTTGTAAAAATAATCTACTCATTTCATCCATGTTGTTGCAATACTAAATAAAAACTTAACTCTTTCTCTCCATACAAATTTTGTTTACACTGCTGTGTAATTTTTCTCACGCGTTGCTACGTGCTTCCCTTTCTCCCTACTCAGGTGCTGGTGCGTGCTTACAATTTTTCATACTCAATAACAATAAGAAAAAACATTACACATATGACCACCAAAAAAAACATTACTTCATGTTTTCACTTGCCATTCTGCCATAAAATAAAAAAATATTAAAATTTAAAAACTTTACCAATATCCTACGAACACAGTTAATTTCATTAATGTTTTACCGGCGGTCAAAAAACTTTCACTTCACGCAATGTTCATTTGTTGCAGGCATGTATGCAGCTTTGTTTCAATCAACGAACATCAACCAACCTTTCAATCGGACGACTGATGCTCAATCAAACCACACGACCTTTACGGTCCGGGAAAAAGGTTTTTTTCAAAACTGCTTGAGGACACGCGTCAAATGGCATACTGTATCGCTGCCCCTCCAGAGAATACCACCACTTGGTGAAAAGTGGTGCGATAAAATCTAGTGGTTTTCCTGAATTAAATGCGCGGCAGTTGGAATTATATTTCAACAAGAATAGTCTTAGCATTTTTATATCTATAAAAACATTAGATCTCTTCTGATGCAAATTTGATGCACCGAGATTTCTTTTTGAACATTTTAAAAAGTTTCAGATAGCATTCAGTACATTTCTAAGTTTTGCATTACATTCTAAAATGATTAAAAATGATAGAACATTTTAAAAAGTTTTAGACAACATTCCGTTAATATATTTTTAAGTTTTGCATTACATTTTAAAATGATTAAAAAAATAGCTAGATATTAGGGTGGTTCAGATAAATTTGACTTGGTCAAGTTGACTTGTGGTTTTCATGTTCTATGTTTATAACAACTCAGTTTTATTTATTGTATTATTCTCTAATGTAATTTATTTAAAAACTCAACAAATTCAATGATGATTATTCCTAGCGGCTATTAAAATCAAACAACAGTGTCTTTAAACACATCTGCTTCTCTCCATGTTTTATAATCCTAACACTAACGCCAAGATAAGATAAGTTGCAATATCTTACTACTCATAATTTCAGTTGCAATATCTTACTCCTGATAATTTCATTGTTTTGGTACTTTGTAAGCGATATTTTCAAAACCCGTTTGTGTGTTATCCATCTCTCCTTAAATTTAGAGTTTAAGGTCAAACTAAATGCAGATATATTATGATCTCATTGACATAAAACATATCAATATATTTTTATTTTACTTCACGTTTGGTGAAAGTCCATGCAAGCCAATATATCCCTTTAAGGATTTATTTTATTTTGGGCAATTTATTGACTAGGTTTAGTTTGAATAGTTGAATTATTATAATATTTATTATTTTGAAACAAAATACAATTCTTTCAATTTAACATTTCTATTGGCCTCTCTTTGCACCTTTTGGGAAAATTGCTAGTTGTAACATTTACAAAATCTAATTACCTCTCCCATACAAATGCCCAAAACGAAGGGCTAAAACTAGAACTTGTCATGCTAAAGGCACACCCAAAAAAAACTTTTAAACTCTCACAAAAATATACACGAATATTTATCCAACTTTACCATTAAAGAAATTCAATCATCATAGGTATATTCCATTGATTTGAGGCTTTTTGAAATCTTTGGTGGCTAATCAGAAACTTTGAAGGCAGTATACATTGAGTGCGCAATTACAAGGACAGGGGGTTGTTGGCACACGACAGTCGATACCTAAGGTTGGAATTTTGATTTCTTTTTATCTGTTATACAATTTTTTATTTTTTATTTTATGTTTTTAGTCAAGAAATTTTATGTTTAAAATTTTTCTCTTCAAAGTTTTCATAATAAATTAATCATTCATTTATAAAATCTTGATTAAAAAATTATCTTTCAATAACATAATTATGTTTAAAAAAAAAATCACATATTTATCATAAAAAACAAAATGACCATAATGCACAAATGCCTTATTAAATCTTTAATATTCTTTTGAAATTTCATGGAACATTCACAATAAATCATTTGAACCTAAAATCAAATTTCATTAACCCCTGCATGCCATAACATTTGTATATATGAGATATGACTAAGGAGATCCTATGGGACATATAAGATGATCAACATAGTAGAACTATTGAATGCTATCAATAAAAACTCAAAAATGGATTAATTAATACGGCTTATGTTATGATTTTGGTTCTAAATATAAAGTACAGTTTATCTTATATATTTTAGAATTGGTTTAGATCATGGGATATACTCTAATATGACCAAGATTGAACGCATAGTATTTGAACCTTTTAAAAATTAAAACGCTGAACTTATAATAAATGGACATTGTAGATATCTTAACATCATGTTATAGGACTATGTAGATATTTTAACATCATCTTATAGGATTATGATATTATTTCTTCCTTCATTATTACATTCTAAGACATCAAACGCTTATAAGTATTAAATTTGGTAGACTAGTAAAGGGGTTCTCTAGTCAAACCTTTCCTTCTATTTATTAACAGAGGTACTAAAATGTGTGTGTGAACAAGAAAACCAATGTGTTTTCGAGTAACGTTAAACAAAATCATAACAAGCTCACTCTAAAAGGGCTCCATAGTGTATCTAACTAGTTTATTTTTTGCAAAAAATAATTTCATTGAAAATTGAAAAAAAAAATTCACCTAGGTGTATTATTTCGAGACTATACCCTTTAATTGAACTTGTAGACATATCAACTAAAAGTTAAATATATTTAAATTATAATACTTTGACAACTACAATTGTGGAGGTTTCAACAAAAAGTGTTGAACATTTGAAACATGTTTATTTTTCTCATTGAAACTATATGACGAGTCCTAGGTAATGTACTTGATGATTATCCATTGCATATCTTTAAACTATATTTAAAAAAAGAAAAAATTATACCACCATAATAATTTGTTTCCCAATAAAACTAAATTTCATGCAAATTATTAATTGATACATATACATGCTATTACAAATGATGGTCTACCACAAAAATTAGTTACAAAAATGTCACAACTTACAAGTTTCTAAATTTCATTGTTCCAATAATAAGAAAAACAACAAAATGTCTCAAGTTTCCAAGAAGTTATGCGTTAAAACTGAAGAAAGAGGGTGATTGGATATATGTACAAAATAATCTCCTCATAAATGCATCTTGAGAAGCATGAAGGGAGAAGAAAGAGCTTGATTGGATATCTATTCAAAAAATATCCTCTTAAATGCATCTTGAGAAGCATAAAGGCAAAGATTCTATGTCATAGTAGAAAAATGCTCCAATATAAATGTCTCCCATCTTTTAAGGCATTTTTCAAAAGTTTGGTAAGATGTGGGTAGTCTAGGCACACGAGATCATAGATGATACAAATTGACAAAAAAATAATAGCATCACATTCCCCAATATGTGGGGTAGTGGGACCTTCAATACTATACAACTTTATTCTTTTAAGATTAATTTGAACTAAAAATATAACTTTATAAATCCATATCGGAAAAACATGTTAAAAAATTTATTTTAATGTTTTATATGATAAAATATCCAATTTGGTTTATGAATAAAATATTTTAAAATGAGTTAATATTAATGGATACTTAAAAATATATTAATAAACAAAAAAAAAATCATTTTAATGTGTTTTGATGAAATGGCTCAATGAACATGCAATCTCTAAATAGTTCAAAAATAAAATTTAAAAAATGAAAAATTATGCATTGTTTTTTGCACTCTAAAATAAGTATGCACCTGAAGAAATTTGATCCCTCTCTGCTCAACTTAGATCTATTCTGCTTAAACTTAAAAAAATATAAATTAATTTCCATTTAATAATAAATAAAAATAAATAATTATTATTTTTTATTGAATTATCTCATTTTAATCATTTTGGGAGATAATCTTTCACATAGTGGTATGGAGTTTATTATGGTCTGTGACTTACAGAATAATAACTAAAGAGACAACTTATTATTTTATTTATTTTTCTAATTTATTTTCATTGAGACAAATATTATATAGGAAATTGCAATATCTCTACTATACTGAGCTTATTAAGATTACATTTTTATTTTATTTTATTTGATGTGTTTAATACAATTTAATTCTTATTTTAGTTTGATGAACTGAAAATGTTGAAGGGCACAACATCTCTATCATATTGGAGATCACTTCTCAATGCAACAATTGTTGCTGATAAATATTTTAGAAAAGAAAGAAATCCTCATTTTTTCAGAATATATTTTAATAAAAAATAAGTCATAGTGTAATTGACCATATCCTTTCAAACAAGAATGTGATTTTTTATTGTTTAAAATATAGTTTTAATGCATAAATAAATTCAACACGCTAATTCTACAAATGAAATAACTTAACTTCCTTATATAAATTTATCTATTCAAAAATTAGTGTTTTACTGACAAATCATTACTCCAATATAATATTAAATATCCCTCTAATTGAAATATATTTTATTATTTTATTATTTTTTTATTTAATATGTTAAAAATTTTATTAGTAATTAATTATTTATTTATTAATATTAAAATTTTTTTTTCTTAGTAATTTTTTTTAATTAATTTTGAGGGCTTCCTTGTTGGGAATAATGCTTAATTAAGTAGCCAGTAGATTTTGTGTTCACTGCAAAATTAAAGCAGCGGATTGTTAGGGTGCTCAGTGCTGGAAAGTGTTGTAAATTAGCTGTAATGTCAGTAGATTTGTTTTAGAGTTGATTTTAATAATAGTTTTACTATATAAGAATGTAGTTAATAGTTGAATGAATATATATGAGATTTGCAGCATTTTTTATCTCACATAGTCACTGTGCTTTTTAATTGTTTTATCTTTTTTTTTTATATATGTATTTTTCTTCATAGTACTGTTGGCTTCTCAATTGGCTTGAAATAATTTATTTCATATTCTACAAGTGGTATCAGAGTAGGTAAAATTGTTTTGGGTTAAATTTGTATTGTTGGAATTTCGCCAAAGTTAATCATGTCAAATTCTAACCAGATGCTAGTTCCATAATTTGATGGAACCATTATGATTATTGGTGCATTAAGATGCTAACCTATTTGATTGGGAAAGATTTGTGGGAGATTGTTGAATCAGGATATGAGGAGCCAACTGATTGGAATGCTCTTACGGCCAATGAAAGAACAACAAGAAAGGAAGCAAGGAAGAACAATGCTCAAGCTTTGTTTTACATTCAGATAGATCTCGATAAGAGCTTATTTCCAAGAATATCAGGAGAAAAAACTGCCAAAGCTGCCTAGGAGACTCTACAAGAAGCTTACCAAGGTAGTGATCAAGTTAAGGTGGTCAAGCTTCAAACATTGGAGCGAGAGTTCGAGAATTTGAAGATGCAAGAAGCTGAAAGTATCAGTTACTATTGTGTGAGAGTCAAAGATGTGGTCAATAAAATGGCTACACTTGGAGAAGCTTTAAGTAATGAAGTTTTAATTAAAAAAGTATTGAGATCTTTAACACATAGATGCAATCATGTTGCAATAATCATGGAAGAAAGTAAGGATTTAACAAAACTACAGTTTGATGAATTGGTTGGATCTTTGATGTCTCATGAAGAAAGATTGAAGGAAACTTTTGAAGCTATAGAGAGCTTTTTCCTCTAAACTACAAATTACAAAGAATGAAGATGCAAGTAGCAGCAGTACCAAAATCCATCAAGGTCAAGGTAAATGGAAAAGCAAAAATTATTCAAGAGGTAGAGGAAGAGGTGGCTCAAGTGGAAGAGGTAGTTTAAGAGGAAGAGGTAGAGGTAGATTTGATAAGAGAAATGTTCAATGTTACAATTGTAATAGGTATGGTCACTTTGAAAGAGAATGCATATTGAAAGAAGGTAAAAATGTCAATTATGCTCAAGAAAGTGGTGAGTATCCTCCAGATCACTTATTTTTATCTTATGCCAAAGGTGAAAATACTAGTAAAGATGTTTGGTACCTCGATTCTGGATGCTCTAACCATATGACAGGGAATGAGAAGTTGTTTTCATCAAAGGATGGAAGTTTCAAATCCAAGATCCACCTTGGTGATGATAAGTCATTGGAGGTTGCTGCCAAAGGAGCTATGAAGGTCCAAACAAAAGAAGGTATAAAGAGTATTCATGACATTTATTATACTCCACAATTGAAGCATAATTTGTTGAGTGTTGGGCAGCTCTGTGAGAAAAATTATAAAGTAGTCTTTGAAAATAAGACATGTACTATCTATGATAAGAATAAGGGAAATAGGGTGATCACTGTTGTACCTATGACAAGAAATTGGATGTTTCCCTTGAGGTTTGATGAACATAACAACAGTCTTGCTAATATGGCTTATGAGGATTCAAGTTGGTTATGGTATCTCAGGTATGGGCATTTAAATTTTCAGAGTTTGAAGTTTCTAACCTCACATGCATTAGTTTTTGGTTTGCCCAAGGTAGAAGAGCATAAGGAGGTTTGTGAAGGATGTGTTAAAGGAAAGCATGCAAGGGAAAGGTTTCCAAAGGGTAGTGCATGGAGAGCTCATCACCCACTTCAGCTTGTTCATTCAGACATATGTGGTCCTATGCAGACTAAGAGTTTGGGTAAGTCATCACATTTCATCACTTTTATTGATGATTACTCACGAAATTGTTGGGTATATTTTTTGAAGGCCAAAAGTGAAGCCCTAGATACATTCAAGAAGTTCAAAGCCCTTGTAGAAAATGAGAGAGGGTGCAAGATCAAATGTTGGCAGACTGACCGTGGAGGAGAATTCAGCTCAAAAGCTTTCCAGAGTTATTGTGATATGAATGGCATCAGGAGGTAGCATACTACAGCATACACACCCCAGCAGAATGGCATAGCTGAAAGAAAAAATCTTACTGTGGTTGAAATGGCAAGATGCATGCTACAAACTAAGGGATTGAGCAACTCTTATTGGGGAAATGCAGTTGCTACAACAGTATGCATCCTCAACGTAGCCCCACCAGTGCACTGGAACATATGACTCCTTATGAAGCTTGGTATGGAGAAAAGCCTAATGTTAATCATTTCAAAGTTTTTGGTTGTTTGGCTTATGTGCATGTACCTGATCAAAATAGAAAAAAGTTAGATGCACAGAGTAAGTTATGCATTTTTATTGGGTATAGTGAGACAAGCAAGGCTTATAAATTGTATAATCCTCTAACTAACAAGCTTATTGTCTCAAGAGATGTAATTTTTGATGAAGGGGGAGTTTATGGTCATCAAAAAGCCTATGTTGAGAAGAAAAAATCTATTTTGAATGATGATATAATTGTTGATAATGATCATGAGCAGCCAACTAATGTTTCTGTAACTGGTGGCTTAACTCCACCAAGCAGCCCTTCATCAATTTCTTCAACATCAAGTTCAAGTCCAACTTATTCTCCAAGTTCTACAAGGAAGGTAAGAAGATTGAGTGACATTTATGAGAGGAGTGCAAATAAAGCACATGAAGAAAGCCCAATAGGTGAGATAGTCAATTTTTCTTTATTAGCCAAGACTGAATTTGAGCCATCATGTTTTGAAGATGCAGGTACTAATGAGGTTTGGATGCAAGCCATGCAAGAAGAGATGGATTCCATTCAAAGG
>APFE031067127.1:130143-177923 GCA_000404065.3 Pinus taeda
GTTTCAAGATATATGACAAATCCATCTGAAATACATATGAAGGCAGCCAAGAGGATTTTAAGGTATGTGAAAGGCACTCTAAATTTTGGTATTCATTACTACTCTTCTGAAAAGTTTAATCTTGTTGGATTTAGTGATTCAGATTGGGGAGGTAGTCTTGATGACCGTAATTCCACATCTAGAAATTGTTTCTCTTTTGGTTCTGGTTTGATTACATGGAGCTCAAAAAAACAAAGTATTGTTGCCCTCTCATCCACAGAAGCAGAGTATGTTGCAGTTACCTCAGCAGGCACACAAGCTCTTTGGCTCAGAAAAATTTTGGAAGAAATTGGAGAAAAACAAGTTCAGCCTACAGTGATTTATTGTGATAATGTAAGTGCCATCAAGTTAGCAAAGAATCCAGTTCATCACAGCAGGACAAAACATTTTGACCTGAAATATCACTTCATTAGATATTTGGTGCAGAAGAAGGATATTGAATTAAAGCATATAAATACTCAGCATCAACTAGCAGATATCTTCACCAAAGCAGTTGCAAAAGATCAGTTTTTGGCAATACGAGATAAGATAGTAAATCCTCATTAATCATTAAGGGGGAGTGTTGGGAATAATGCTTAATTAGTTATGTAAAATGCTTACAAAGTAGCCAGCAGATTTTGTATTCACTGCAAAATTAAAGTAGCAGATTGTTAGGGTGGTCAGTGCTAAAAGTGTTGTAAATTAGTTGTAATGTAAGTAGATTTGTTTTAGAGTTGATTTTAGTTGAATGAATATATATGAGATTTGCAACATTTTTTATCTCACATAGTCACTGTGTTTTTTAATTGTTTTATCTTTTTTTTAATATGTATTTTTCTTCATAGTACTGTTGGCTTCTGAATTGGCTTGAAATAATTTATTTCATATTCTACATTCCTTGCAAGCAGCAAAAGCATGAAAACGTTTTTTTAGATATGTCTTCGCATAATCAATTAGTTCAATACTACTTCTGAATACTAGCGTTCAAATGAATCCCATTCGCCTTAGACCCAAGATATCAAATTGGGAAAAAATAAAAAATAAAGCTTAAAATATGACATCAAGTGCATTTACATGGTCATTTACTTTTCTTTGCAATGAATTGTTGAGGTGGACTGCCATGGGCCATTGTAAAGTTATATTTATCTGGTGAATATATAGATAATGTGTAACTTTTTTTTTATTTGGAAATGATAATTTTTTTTTCTAGTCACTGAATTTTGGTAAAAGAAATTAAAAAATTTATAGATATTGTGTTTGAATCATATTTTTTATGGTGGAAATGGATTCAACACTATCAAAAACTTTTAAAACACTTAAAATTATAAAATTTGACCTTTTTATTTAGTTTTATAAAAAAAAATGCCTTTTTTCAAGATATGACTGAATTGCTATAACTTTCTCAACAAAAAAATATAATTGTTAAACTACAGCCTTTGCTTTTTAATGGCCCTTCCTCACCTGGATGAGAAAAAATATAATTGTTAAACTACAGCCTTTGCTTTTTAATGGCCCTTCCTCACTTGGATGTTTTTTGTAATTACCTCTTGCAAATTAGCCCCACGTCTCCTGAAGCAATGCTCCTCAGAAGCCTCCATTCGTTGTATCAAAGGAAAGATTTCTTCAAGCCTGTCATTGGTGTTATCAATGGCAGTGCATTCCTTCATGGGATTCACTTCTCATAAAGCTGAACATGATTCCAGAGGGTTG
Source organism: Pinus taeda (assembly GCA_000404065.3). Lineage (NCBI taxonomy): Eukaryota > Viridiplantae > Streptophyta > Pinopsida > Pinales > Pinaceae > Pinus > Pinus taeda. Next base: position 131,872 of record APFE031067127.1, read on the forward strand.
TTACTTGTGGCATCTCCCCAAAATGGACCAATATAATCCTTTTAAATTTACAAATGATCCATTAAATAAAGCGCCCATTTTTCGGGGACAAGTCGTTGATTTGATTAACTCTGAGTTTATACCCTCAGAAATGACACAAAATCTGCCATCAGTAGTCTACCAAAAGCCGGTTCTGCTATTTGGCTAACAAAATAATATACATAAACAAAGACAAATGCGAGGGAGAATTTCCTTTGGGTTTTCATGAACACATTTCCCAGGATTTCAAAATCTCATTATTGTGTGGTTAATTTGAAACATGGAGTAGATGTAAAATTATGCACACATACTTATTATCACTTACAACAAGGCCATCACAAAAGCAAACACCAAACGGAAGTCCTCGAAAGGTGAGAGACGAATGTTTCTGGAGCGATCCGGAGGCCGGACAAGTGCGCCCATATGCAGGATAACAAGCTCCCCGCAAGTCAAGCTACTCCGTTATATATATACGTGGGAACAAGTGCCCATATGCAGGATAACAAGTTCTCAGCAATTCAGTATATTCCATTATATATGTTGGGAATTGGATAATCTAACACTTTTTGTTAATGGCAGTGTAGAAGGATAATTCAACGTTCCAGAGTGTTTCTTGGCATGTGCTTGACAGTAGCGATGTGTCGGGATGTGTCTGTTTATTAATCAGTAGTTTTCTTGGCATGTGCTTGACAGTAGCGATGTGTCGGGATGTGTCTGTTTATTAATCAGTAGTCTATAACGCGACTTTTTGAAAGCTTTTTCGGCGGATTTTTCGGTCAAAATCCGGCAGCAATTCATTGGAATCCCAAGTTTGATAGCTAGTTTCTGCACAATCAATGGCTCCCAGGGGTTTTCCAGGGCGCTGAATCCAAATATGCAGTTAAAAAACCATTTTAACTGCTAAAAATCAAGATTTAACCTCATTTCTTCCGCCCGCTTCCATCACCGGAATCTCCAAAAAGTCGCATTATAGACAACTCCGTTTATTAATGCCTGCGGGTTTCCGTGTGTTTCGTGGCATGTGCTTAGGGATATGTCTGTTTAATAACACTTGCAGGTCAAAAAAACTTTTGTACTATTGGAAACCTGTCAAACAAAACATATATTAAAAAATTATGAACTTAAAACACTGATAAAATGTCTTATTCCCAGCATTTTACTCATCAAATTCCATCCCTGGCCGGCAAAGTTAAAAACTATTCAGACACACATCCAGACCGATAAATGCTTTTAGGCAGATCTCATGCTCAGACCTGTTTATAAATGAAATTCAAACCGTTGCATTTTATATCCGTTATGCTCTCCATTATTTAGATTCTTATTCCCCTTCTTTTTACAATCTACTTTTCACTTTGGGAAGAGGCTTAGACCTGCTCACATAGCATGAAAAGATTTACTAAAGGGGAATGAGGAAACACACTTTCATATAAGTCGTTGGTACATAAATTACTTTGACTCAATTAGTTAAATCTATATGATAATTAGAGTTAATAGTTATAACTATTAAGACTACATAGGTTAATATCATTTCTTAGATCTATTTGATTAAATAAATTTAAAACTCTTAAGGATACATATGCTAATTTGAGCTCTGTTGCAAAATGTAACTTTTTGAACCTGTTTCGCAACAATTTAACCTTTTAAACATGTTTCGAACAAATAACTAACTGGTGTCTATAACTTCAATTAACTAGAGAGATTATTCTTTAACCGATGTTAAATAATTTAGTCATTCAACTGCTTATTGGACGCTTCAATAGTGTTGAATGCTAAAATAAGTTTTATTTATGTTGGTGAGAACTGGCATTTATATTATAAATAATGCGTATTTATTTCTCTAGTTTGGTAGCGAACTCTATCAAATGCACCGCCTCCTATGGGTGCACTCTAATAGTTTAGTGTTCGATAGGAATATATATAATTATATAGATATATATATATATATAATATATATATAATTTTAAAAAATAAAAAATAAGTATTATAGTTTAATTATTTCCCAAATTTTCAACTAAAACCTTTAAATAATTAAACAATTCACTATTTCATTTACTTTCCTATAAAGAATCAAACACAACCTATCAAGACAAATCCAGTAGGAAATGAGTAATGTTTATTAATTTCTCTTTTGCCAGTGAACACTTGTACAAAGTTGTATTAATTACACTACTTCCACCATGGTGTAAGCAGCTGACAGACTTCGCTGTTGGATGTCTCTTCCTACAGCTCATCCTCAAGCACCTTTGGATGACGTTGAAGTGTCTCTGAAGATTAAGACTCCCCATTAATTAATCAGTGTGTTGTGAGCTAGAAAAGTCCATAACATAGCCGAAGAAAAGTTAAGGTTTCCTTTATCCATCTAAACGATGGATAGATACCTTTTTTTCAGAAGAGAAAAATATGTAGCCGTACATTTTCAAACTATATTCTTCCATATTGTCATATATTTGTCAATATAATCCAAAAAAATGTCATAAGATAGATAAATACAATAAGGTGACGTGTATCACTCCATCCCCATCTCTATCGTGGACCTCTAGAAGGAAAATACAAAAAACATCATATATCTCCATACAATGCTGTGCCAAAACATTGAAAGTCCACCAAGAAACAAAAGATTAAGCAGAGCGGGATCAAAAATAGTAATAAATAAAAGTGAAATGACGAGAGTCGTGGCATATGATCAGACTCGAAGAGGGAAAACAAGAAAGAACCTGAATTTGCCGATAGGCCCCGTTTGGAGAGTGAATCTACGGTCACATTTGCCTCCTTGAAGATGTGCTAGAAAGTGATGAAATTGAAAGGATTCTGTGAGAAGTAGAATCTGAGAAATCCACAAAAGTTTGTATTTGTAATCATACCATCAATAAGAAAATGAGAGTCGACATATGCATCAAGAGTATATGAAGAGTGTTAATGACGAAATGTCTAGATAACCATAGGAGTCCCCAAAGGGCCAATACCTCAGGTATCGGTGTCAGTATACCCAGACCAATAGATTTTGTAGTGGCTCCATGATGCATTTGAGATGAGAAGTTTTGTTTTCCAACCATAATAGAATGCTATGTGATATATATTGTGTGTTTATATGCACAAGGTCAAATATAAACTTGTTCCTAGCATTCCAAATTTCCCAAAAGAGAAAGAGGAGAGTTTCCCGAAATTTCTCACCGAAATCTAGCCACCAATTAATGCATTGTGCAATACTTATGAATCTCCTGCTAGCAATCTTCAAAGAGAAAAAAATATAATCCCAAATCCTACAGGTCATGTTGCATTCTAGAAATAGGTGATTATTAGTCTCATAATTTTCGCAACATATTGAGCATCTTCCACGACAAAAAAAATCCCCTCTTGCAAAGATTTTTCCATGTTAACGTTTTGTTCTGCCAAACTAACCAAACATAAAGTATAATCTTTAAAGAAGCATCTAGTTTCCAAACCTTCTGAAACCAACCTGTGTGATTTAGTGAATAATGGGATGAAATAAGATACATGTAGGATTTTGTAACTACCACCATATTGTTTTTCATTTCCCCAGCCCATGTTATATGGTCACCAACCTTTGAGCTACAGAGTCTCGCCCATCGGAGTTTCTGCATATAAGCCTCCCATTCCATTATATAATTTCCATCACGCTAATGTTTGCATCCTATTTCCAAATGGGGAAACTACCATTCCAGCCAGAAATGGCCTGATTTAAGAAAAACAAATCTTTGGAATATAAACGAGTCATTGTGTCCACTAGTAGTGAGAGTGCATCCTCCATGCCCTCAATGTTATCAAAGCCTATGATAATATAATTTCCATCACCAAAATTCCAAAAAATCCTGTGAAAAAACAAATATTTCACTTTAGTGAAGTCATTCGAGACGTAAGAACCATATTTGATTCCAATGTCACCACTCCTGATCCAAACTTCAGCACTTTTGTGACAGAGATATTTAGTATTTATGATATCTCTCTAGATGCCTTCATTAAAGAGTCCTCCACAGGGCTTTTATGAGGAGTGCTAAACCAAAACTTTTGATATCCAATATTTCCCATCCACTCGCACTCGCATCCTTTGGAATGAAAATATTCTCCAATTTGATGAGGTGATATTTGTGTGTTTCCCCTTATCCTAGCTAGATGAATTGTGCAAGGATACCTTTTATCTTCATAATGAGTGCAAATGGTAAAATGTAGAGGTGTGCTCAATAAACCACCATCTGTTGTAATAAAACCTATGTTATTATTTATCTACCACCAAGAAATAGCCATCAATGTGCCCAATAGAAATGTTTTTCCCTGAATTTGTCTAAGAGCCAATTCTAATCTGCAAATTTGTAGTTGTTCATCTTCAAGTGAAATCCCATATAAGTAAAGTCGTCATTTAATGGTCGCGATCTAGGAGATGTGATTGATCTCAACAAGATCACCCTAAGAATATAATATGATAGACTTCTCCTCATTGGAAATCAAACCTAAGGCCACACCAAATCTGACCATAATGTCATGATATACCATCCATTGAGCCCTTGTAGCCATGCCAAAAGTGAGTATGTCATCGACAAAAAAAATACGAGTGATATTAATATTGATACCGAAATGTATGCCGTTAAACAAACCCGTTGATCAGGAAACGTTCAACTTGTTAGTGTAACAATTCATCCCCAGAATCAATAACAAGGGAAATAGTGAAAAACCTTGTGGAAGCCTCCTCCGAGCTTTGAAAATAATTGAAGGAAAACTATTAACAAGTACAACAAAGTGTACATTAGTTACATAGGCCATGATCAATTCAATATTTCGGACTGGTAGACCAATATTGGAAAGTATGAGGCATATGAAATCCCAGTGCACACAATCATACGCCTTTCTTAGGTCCACTCACATAAAGAGTGCCTGCAATTTCTTTGTGTTAATAGAATGGATCACCTCCTGAGAAATGGCCACAGTACCATGGATCAATCGGTTTAGTAGGAAACCAAATTGTTCTTGAGAGATGAATCTCGAGAGGGTGCTCTTTAGGTGGTAAACAATAATTTTGGATATAAGTTTGTACACAATATTACAGAGTGAAATGGGCTAAAAATCCAGGAATGTTACAGGGATAGCGACTTTCAGAATAAGGCTTATAAAGGTGGAATTAATGAGCCTAATGCATGACGAGTGGTATGAGATCCTTCAACCATGTGTAAGAGGTCCAATTTTAGTAGCTCGAAGAAAATGAGAAATAATTCCACAGTCTAGCTGTTGGGAGCTGAGAATTTATCCGAACAAAAAGACTTTAAGACCCGATGAATTTCCTCAAGATTAACAGGGTGGAAAAGGGTGTCTTTCTAAACCTCATTGAACATGTGAGGATAGTCCTCAATACCCCAAAGTAGGTCTTCTATTTTCACCTCTCTGTGAGCTTGGCATTCAAAATAGTAGGTTGCTTATGATTGAATATCCTCAATGGTGTACACCATGTCCCCATTTCTATTCTGGATCTACCAAAGAGTGTTTACATTTTTCCTGAAATTTGAAAATTTTTGGAAAACTTTTATGTTTCTCTCGCCCTCCATGAGCTATATCGATCGATTATTAACCTCCAAGTGGATCGCTCGATGTGTAATATATATGTTTGCCTGTGTTCCAAATACTTCAGAAAAACGCATGTCTATCCTGAGCGGCCCCCTGATCTAGCGAGCAACAAACTTCTGTAATGTCCTGCAAGATATTATGAAGTTCTAGGGAAAGTGCCTTCTTTTTTTCCCTTTCCCACACTCAAACCCGACTTTTTAGAGCCTGTAATTTATCATATAAATACACCATCGGGGAGGAATGTAGTTACTTCCCACAATATTTCCATAAATTTAGTACTAATTCATTGAATATTCCATCATTCAACCAAGTTTTTTTCAAATTGAAGGGAATTCCTCAATGGACTGGTACTTGCCTCCACTGTAAAACAATAGGAAAATGATCCGATATATGGGTCCTGACCACCAAAAATTGAAAATCTCCCAATATTTCCACGAGATTCTCGTGAACACAGAATCTATCCAACCTTTTCCAAATATCTGCCTCCCCCGAATGCCAATGTCAAATGTCAACAAGATGATTAGAATCAAATAGTGTTTTTAGAAAATCAGCTATAGGATCAGTGTGTCGCTTGGTCCCCCAATATTTCTCCCTGGTCAGTGTCGTATCGTTGTCTCCAGCCATGATCAATGAACCAATCTTAACCATGTCACATTCCTCCATCCACTTACAAAAAGAATATTTTTGTTTATAGCAAGCGTATAAGTTTAGGAAATGAATTGTACCCTATATTTCATGGATATGTCTATGTTGTCTTAAGGGGTCTTGACCCAAGTTCAAAGTTATTTGCACCAAAAAAAACCCTACACTACTGTCTCTTTCGGCATCAATCCCCGTAGCATAGACTGAGGTCTCACCCGAAGCGGTATGGGGGATGTTGGAACCAAGTATTCGTATTGAGAGATTAGTGTGATGTCTTTTTATGCCCTAGATCTGTCTCCGCACAACTCTCTAAGACTTTAGGGCCCAGTGATGTAATTCCCTTCAATTGGCTTTTAGACCTCCATGAAGGTATATGATTGACTTTTGTGGACCCTAAACAAATGAATTAGCCACTTACGTGTACCATAAATTGACCTTAGATTAGTATTTACTAAGATCTACCTAAGTGCTCAATAAACATAACATAAAGTATTATGATCTTCGTGTAATCATTTAACATTAATTGTCTTCAGTTAATAAGACAGATCCAGTAAATTCAGGCATCAATGCATCATTATTTATTCAAGACGTCATTCATCACATCATATATCGCAATCCTAAATCATAGAATTATGGAGATAGAACATAGGAATTTCTGTAACAGTCTTCTTTATTGATGTTTCATATAAGTTTACAGACTCAAAACTTCCCTATGCACTCAGTTGCAAGGGTTCGTGCACTCATTTGTGGACAATACTCTAGGCCTCTGTGCACTCAGCTACAGAGCCTTTTCCCCTTATAAGACTAATGTCTTTGCGCTAACCCTCTATACTCTTTCTGTCATACCCACAGACAAAGATATTGATCTTCCTTAGACTCTCCAAGACACACCTATTTATACAATCCCATGGTTCTCAGACCATGGGTGGATCTTCAAAAACCGACTCAAGTTTACATAAATAAGGGTAAAAACCTTTTTTTACTTTTAACTAACTACGTGCTCCGCATCCACAATTCGTGGAGACTACACATCTTTTTACATCAAAACTTGGGATTTTACCCCAAAAATAACCCAGGGGACCCCATCCCAATAGGAACCCAACAAGCCCCCAACACAAAGGTCGTGACTCACCCTTGAGTCACTCGGCTGATGTGGTGATCTTGCTGTGAAGATCCCCCATCTCCACCTGCACAACTCCCACCTCAACAGTGCTCTGTGTAGCTTCCTGCTTGACTTGCTCGACAACCTGCTCCATAGTTGGTCCTTCATCGGCCAACTTGATCTTCTATGGTGTGAGCTGCAAGTTCGTCAGCTTCTCCAGAATGTTGGTTGAGACTTGGTAGGCTTCTTCCAACCAAGGACCCAACGTGGCCTTAAGCACTACCTCTTTTTCTATGCTACTTCCACTTGTGTGAGGAGCTGCTTCCCCTTCTGCAACTTGGCGAGGCATTGTGTTGTGGCAATTGAGCGCATCGTCGCGCAAACCTCGTCATACTACTTTTGGAGTTCGCAGATCTCTCTACTCAATATCTATAGGTTGGGGTCTTCTTGTAGGGTCATCACCAACTCCATTACCTATTCAAACAAAGTTATGCAGTCCATGATTGTGGCATCCACAGTAGCCATCCCTTCCTTGATGGCAGCTCCACATTGTTCCCTAACCTCAGGGGGAGACAAAAGATGTGACTTGCACTGCACCTCAGTGATTTTAATATTGAGTTCAAATTGAACTCTTGCCAGCTCTTCCTTTGCATCGCAGATGCCCACAACAACTTTTGGATCTTGGCCTCCAATTTTGCGTCCTAAAGTATGTGAAACACTAGCACTGTTTTGCATGGCTTTGCAATCACGGCTACCAACTGGGCACTTGGTTCCTGGATCATATCCCTCTCCCTAAGGGTGTGCGTCTTCTCAGTGAAAATTTTCTCATTGTTCACCTGTACTTGCTTATTAAACTGATAGCGCGCTTCTCTCGAGCTCTCAGTTCCATTGTCACTCTTGTCTGTAGTGCATGAAGAAACTCATTAGGGAGCACTGCAATATTGACGTCAATGTTCTTTAGGGTGTTAATGATGATCTTGTGATCTATTGATTTCATGCTTAGGGACCATTCTAGCAGAGAAACTGTCCTCAGGTCCACTGTCCTAACAAATTCTACAGCTTGACTTGTCCCTAGTGCCAGGCTCATCTATGCAGTGCTCACTTGCCCTGCACCCACCTATATTCTGCTAGTTTGGATCTACAACTCGTGCAGATCATTTTGAACATTTCCCAATGACTACATGTGTTATTGCTCAAATTTCTGCAATAGTTCGGTAGTCATGTCGCTCACTTTGTCCCCAATCTCATTCACATTGCCCTCCATCAGCGTGATGGGATCCACCTGCATTTTAGCCAACTTTGTCTTCTTCTGGGAACCCTCCTGTTGATGTTCTCTATGTTTCCTTACCTGAAATGGGGTGCTCTACCCCTCCACCCTGGGTAACCTACTCTTCCTCGGTTTTAGGAAAAGGATATTTTTCACTCTACTTGGAGTCACGTTTTTCTTATTCATCCTTTCCTTTGCGATGCACTCCTTTTATAGTTGAGCCTACTCTTCAACTTCTTTCTTTCGCAGCGCAACCAACGTTTTTTCCACTTGCTTCACCGCATCCTTTCACTTATTCTCTACTGAGCTCCTCGTACCTTCGCTGGTGCCTGACTCTAAGTCGGATGGGGTTTGCCAATCTACCGACGACCACTTGATCATGTCTTGTATGGCATTATCAGTGATCAAGTATGGAAAATCAAACCACTTCTGTTGCGGGTCCTTCCCCTCCTGAACATAGACGTGGTGGAAATCTGCCTTGAACGCAGCATATTCGAATAGTTTTTCATACAAGGTTGGTGACAACCTCAAGAATAGGTTGATGGCTGTGTGGAAGCTAGAATCCAATCAATACCCAAAAATTCTTTGTTTCGGTGACCCGCCTGGGGTCCTTTGTGGCCCAAAGGGAGGCAAATTGTGCAGCTTTCGACAATCCGGCCTCCACGAAAGGAAACTAGCTATCATTTGGTAGAGCCCAAGAAACCAACACAATGTAGAGCAACAACCATGCGTAGTGGAAGGGATTTCTCTCATCTTGGGAATCATGGCAATTCTCAAGGAACTCACTACATAAGTATCACAACAAATTAAATTTCACGCCCTCCGCACATTATGCAACCAATGAGATCATAAGCATTAGAACTTTGTCCACACAACACTTCCTCGTAACCTTGTTGGCCAGTATTTGAGTGGAAATCTTCACCACGGGATTGTTGATGGATGTTATGCAGTACCACATGAATTCTTGATAATCTCAAATTTGTTTTTCATCTTCTCCACCAAGTCTCTCTCACTCATCTTTTAGCCAAACTGCTTGGTCGGATTCAAACCCTCATGTGGTAGGTGCATGATCCCATGAAAAAGCATATTTGTGATGTGGATAGGTGCACCAAGTCATAAGCACCCATCATGCACCAAAGTAAGCAGTTTCTTTATGCAAGTGGTGTTAATCTTAGAGTGGTGGTAGTGGGGCACCCACAGCAGGTTCAACAATCCAAATTGATCCACTCCATGCATCCACTCAACTATCTCCAACTCAGTGACACCTGAGACTTTTTAATATACAGTGCTCATATAATTTTCTATCGTGCGATGGGGGAACTTCTCATGGTCAACCAGGTCCCAATATTCCATATTTAATAGAGGGAATCATGCCAAGCACGGACCTTCGAAGGTTATCTTCTCTAGCAATAGGGGCATGTGAATGACGAATTTCTTCGAGTTTGGGTCCTTGCCGACCTTCGCCTTCCCTTTACGTGGAGGGATATATTCTGGCAACTTGGTGATGGACTCCACACCCTCAACATCTATATCTTCAGTGCCCTATTTAGCCACCAAATCTATAACTCTCTCAGGTTGCTTGTCCTTCTTCTATGTTTGGGTAGCATAATGATTCCTAGGTGACTCATGCACTCACACTGTCCTCTTCTACTTGTCTTTCTTCGAATTTTGGGTCTCTCACGCAGGTGTCAGATTCTCCCTAGGCAACCTCAGCGCCATAGGCACAGGATCTAGAACCTCCATATTCAGAACCTCTGGAGGAGCTCCTTCGAAGGTGACAATTCCTCCACTGCTTGCAGTCTCAACGAGCCCTGGGCCTAACATTGTGTCACAAATGAATTTGTGGGTTAACTCAGGGAAATGATCAAATGGGAGGCTTGTGACTAAATATTCAAATAACTCACGATTCATAAATGATTGAAAACACAACTCTAAAACTCTAAGGGTGTAAAGTTTTTGGCAATAGATCTATCCATTAATCCTAATTTGGCAGCAGATCTGTCCATTAATCCTAATTTGGTACCAGATCTCCAAATATTGTAGCCTTAAATGACACCTATTTTCTCCCCTTAACTATCTCTTTGCTGTCAAATCATAAAGAGTGACTTTAATAGTCACTTTCTGTTGGGTTGTGTGGTATCTCCTTCCATAGCGCAACTTCCTTCACACAACCTCTAATACTGTGATGTTGTCTTTTTTCATGCAGATCCCCTGCCGAGTAGTTCCCAAAACTGAGCAGTGTAGTTTGTAGTCTCATGCTCCCTTGCAGCTGTCTAGAGCACTAAGACTATCCTGTCATCATGTAGTCATTGAGCCAGATCTCCTCCATACGGCTTCAAGTGACTTCCATTTACTCTCCCCGGAAAAGGATCTTCGTTTAGCTTTGCGAGTTGAACCGCACACCCATCTATGATCTCTTTGATGATATATGGCCCCAACCAGTGCATCTGAAACTTTCCTGGAAACTTAGCGAACTTACTATCATATAATAATACCAAAACATTTACCTTGAATGTGCACAGTCTGATGTGCCAATCGTGCCAAGCTTTTTCACGTTGCTTCTGGACTTGCTGATGGAATCTAGCCAAGAATCTGTCTTCTTCGAGCTCCATTAGCTGTGCGAGCCACTCTTCCAAGGATCTGCAGTCCTCCATTCCTATGAAAGATGCTATGCGGAGACTAGGCACAATATATTCCATAGGCATCACAGCTTCTACACCATAGACCAACCAAAAAGGTGTCTGACCTGTTAGCTTTTTGCATGTAGTCCTATATGCCCACAGCACTACTAGTACACGCACGTCCTAATCATTCTATTGCACATTGCAAATCTTTGTCAACACATTTTCTAGGATCGTATTGAAGGCCTCAATTGTTCCATTAGCTTGAGGATGATATGGTGTACTCTTCTGATGATACACCTGGAATTATTTTGTTAGTGTGCTAATCGTTTCATTGAGGAAGTGTGTACTGTGATCACTCATCAATATTTGGGCAGCCAAACCTGGTTAACACATACTCAAACAAGAATTTAGCTATTATGTCTCTTGTACAATCCTTCACCTGTTGTGCCTCCACCCATCTAGTTAGATACTCCATCACAGTGATGATATAGTGTGCACATGTTTTCCTGCCTGGGGGCTGAATCAGTCATACAAAGTCAATTGCCCATTTCTCAAATGGTTGTAATGATACCTGAGGATTTAATGACAATTCATCCCTCTGTGATGGTCTTCCCATTCTCTAATATGCATCGCATGCCCTACAATATGCTTTAGAGTCTTTATGTAGTGCAGGCCAGCACAACTCGGCATGCAAAATCTTCTGCGTCATTTCATTTCCCACATAATGTCATCCTGCAGTCCCTCCATGAGCTTCTGCAAGGATGTTTTATATTTTGAAATCGGGCACATAACGTCAGAGTATCTCATTTGAACCCATATTATATAAATGTCCTACAATTACTGAGAAGTCTTCTATGTGTACTACTAACTCCTTCTTATGATGGTTGGTGTACCCTTCTTGATTCATTTTGGTAGTCAAGAAGTGGATAATAACTGCAAAATTATTATCCGCTATGCACACTATGAAGAGCTACGCATCAGGCAACCCTTCCTCCAAATTAGTAGGCTCCTCCCCTATTTCAATTCCTAATAGATGGTCAGGTCCTATATTCAACATTCCTGGATTCACAATTACCTCAAATTCATATTCTAAAAATAGAAGCAGCCATCTGCATATCTTTCCCCCCAACACAAGCTTGTTGACCAGGTACTTGAGAGTGGAGTGAACTGTGTACATCTTGAAATGTCTGCCCAATAGGTAGTGTCTGAACTTTTTGATCATGTACACCATAGCCAATCCCTCGCACTCTCTTGTTGAGTAATTCTTCTTAGCCTTTGATAATTTCCTGCTCGCAAAGGTTATAGGGTGATCCATCTCTCCTTCACCAGCCTGTGTCAGTACTGCTCCTAAGCAATACACGAGGCATCAACGTGTACATGGAATACCTTCTTCCAATCCGGGAAAGCCAAGATCGGCATGGTGACCATCTTTTCCTTCAAGACATCCAAATTGTGCTAACATTCTTCATCCCAACAGAATGTAGTGTCCTTCAACAACTTCTCGATAATACCCAATATGGCCCAATGTTGCACGTAGCTGTTTGACACTCCTCGGGGCCTCCAAATTGACTATTACTACGATTTTGGCATGGTCCACCATTAGTCCTTGTTTGCACACCGAATGTCCTAGCAAAATCCCAAAGCGGAAACTGAACAAGCATTTCTTCAAATTTAGTGTGATCTGATATCTTTGGCACGTATCCAACATGAAGTGTAGATTGGATACATGGCGCTTAACTAACCCAAACACTGTCGAGTCATCAAAATACACCTCCAATAATTTGTGAATGAACTCCTTGAATGTTGCGATGACTACGCGAGGGAATATCGTCGAGGCATTCTTGAGTTCGAATGGCAGCACCGTGTAATGGAAACAACCCCATTCTATCACGAAGGTTGTTTTTTGCCTATGTTCCGACATAATCTTAATATGATGGTATCTAGAGAACCCATAAGTGAGTGAATAGGCTTCCTGCCCTCCAACATTTTCCAATACCTTGTTAGTAAATGATGCCGGAAAAGGATCATGGACATAGGTGTCATTAAGTTTCCTAAGATCTATGAAAATACGTATTTCCCCCTTCTGTTTCTTTTCTTGGACCACCATTGGGCTCACCCAATCGGATTCCTCCATAGGTTTGATAATTCCTGCCTCAAGCACCTTTTCTAACTCCAAGTAGACCTTTTCTTTATATTTGGGATTAAGGTGATATGACCTCTACTTAATGGGCTTCATGTTTGGTTTAAAATTATTTTCATCACATGAAATCGCCTATGACACCCTTCAGGTCTGTAAATTTTGTAGGAAACAAATCTTGATATTTGCTGAGCAACTTAGCAACTTTCTCTACCATGGCATCATCCTAGTAATCCCTGTCGTTCACATATTTTGGCTTCGCTTCAGTACCAATGTTTACTTGCCTCGTCTTCAATTGTGCGGTGATATCCAGATTTTCTATCTGTGCACCTTTGACCTTAGGGTGTGTTAGCACCTAAATCTGCCTTAAGCTGAAGGAAGGAAAAATTCAGGGTAACCAGAAACCACGCTCATTCTGGTAGCTAGCCTTACCAGAACAGGAGAGGGCTCTCTCCGTGTCACGCTCAGTGAATAAATAAATGATAAGGTCTGAGGTGACTTACAGTGAATAGTGATTTTTAGGCTGGGTAAATAAATATGGAAACAAGAAGCAATTGTTTATAAATGACTGAGTTTCTGGGATATATGGGACCAACAAACAGTATGAGCAGAGAATTTAACACAAAGGAACAGATTACTTCGTGAGGCAAGACAGGCAGAAAGTCTATCAATTAAATTTGAAATAGTGTGGAATGGAAAGATTGTTTAGGAGAGTGAAAAGGGCATAAACACATGAATCCTTTTCAATAGACAAAGAACACATAACGTGAAACTTTCCCACAGGTAGAGCAATAAACATGAATTCTACCTTATCTTACTTATAAAATTTCACTAGAAATGAGTATGAATGAACTGTGAAACATAACGAAATACATATGAAACATAAAGAGAACACATTTTCTATACTCACACCACATGGATCTCATGAAATAGAGCCGTTGTCTTTCATTAATTCTCTGTCAAAATATACAATGAAGAACTGAGTTTCTCTCTCATAGTCTCCCAGAAATTACAACCAACCCTTTGCAAATGGTTTTGCATACAATAAATAGACTATGCCATTGGGAAATAGAACGGCCCACAGTTGGGGATTTTTTCAAATCATTACAAACTGGAAATGGAAAGCCAACCATTAGTGACAGGTGCAGCGTTACCAAAATGACAAATTGCTTGGGTGACTGCTCGCCTTCCTTTTCCACTTGGATAGGAGCCAACCTTTAGTGAAAATACTTTAAACTTTGCCTTAGGTGCCAAAAAATAGGTGGTGTAAATGAGCGAGCCCACTTGGAGAAAATTGCGAATCAAAATTTTGCGGAGCAGAAGTGATTTTGGCCTTTGGGTCTATATGCATCGTGCCCAAAACTATATGTGTCGTGCCACTTTGGAGGTGATTTTGACGTACCAGTTGGACTCCAAATTGTGCCCAGGTGTACTTGTTGGAAAGAACTACCTGTCTACTTTCCAACCCAAGTGGAATTTCTAGATTGGGTGCTCATTTTCCCTCCAAAGCTTCATTCTCCCAAGATTGCTTTATGTGTGTCAAAATAGCGGTAGAGAGGTCATTGTTTGAGTGTTTTTGACCTCCTCGGGACTCAAAACTGGCCCAAACTTCTTGACCATGTACCAGTAGTCATACGTTTTCATGCTGAATCCAAAAATGAAAACCATTCTTATTTTGGAGCTCTCAATCCTAAGCGTCACGCCATAGGGAGAAAAACCCTATTTGTGCACAAAAATTTGTCAAATAACCAAAAATGCCCCAAAAATGCTCCAAATTTCTTGGCCATGTACCAATAGTCATTATTTTTCATGCTGAATCCAAAAATGCAAACCTTTCTTGATTTGGAGCTCCCCATCATAAGCGCCACGCTAGTGTGCAGCGCATAGAGCCTGTGCGTAGCACGTTTTGCAGGAGACGTTTGGAGGCCTTCCCAATGTCCAAATTGGGTGCAGAAAAGCTCGTTGGAAAGGTGTTTGAGTCTACATGCCAACCCAACCCGAATTTTTCAATTTGGAGTTCATTTTACTTGAAAGAAAGAAAATCGCCCAAGACTGGTCAAAACTATGCCCAATGAGGCTGCCTCAAGGCAGAGTGCTGTTGCAGTCAACTTTTGAAGGTGTTCCTCAACTCCAAATTGAGATCAAGATAGCTCATTGGAAAGATATTTGTCTCTATTTATCAGTTTACATATCCATCAAGTCAATTGGCTAACCGAGCTAGGAGCGAACTTGAGTTTCCCAAGGTCACTTTAGAGGTGCATCAATCCTCCCGAGGCAATTGTATTTTTGACATTTCTCTAAAACCATGACACCTGTGTAAAAAGTGAAGAAGGTTTTTCTTGATCAGAAACACCATTTGCATGAATTATTGAACCTTCCTCTGGCCTACAAGTATTATTCAAACACTTTGAGAGCAAAAATTTGCAAACCATAGACCTAATGACCAAGTTGAATCTTGTCCATTAAAAGATCAAACATTGACTATCATGGATTTTAATAACTTTGATAAAAAGACCTAAGCCAATAGGTACAAGACATAAGGGGAATGAACTGACAAGACCCTTCCGTCAGATTATGGCAGGCCTCTAGCGGAATGCAGCTGAGTGAATGGAGCAAGACACCTAAAAATGAAATGCAGAAAGAGTTTTTATCTTTGACGAAGGATTGCCAAGACCAACTCTAACATTGGATCCAATGGGGGATGGTAGCTCCTTGGAGGTGCCAAGAACTACAAATATTTGGGAGAGTAGACAGTGCCTTTTTCCATTGGGCTATGGAGTCCATTATTTTGATAAATGGCACAAGACTCTGACTCATTTATTGGCCGAAACCTGACTCAGACCTACTTAATTATGGAACCAACATGACTGAAAAAAACTGACTCAATGCAAAAGGAAATGACTCATGACTGACTTAACAAAAATAAGAACTGACAAAACTTATTCAATGGCAACAGTCCATCAAGATTCGAGGGTTTCATATTATGATGACAGCCACCTGCATATTAATGCAATATGTACAATCATGTGTAATGTGTCTTCCAATATAACCAATCAAGCAAATGCCTTCTTGATTGATTCTCCTGATCAGATCTCCTGGCCAACAACAGATACTAGTAACTGGGCATCCAAAAACACAATTGACCATGATCTCCTTCATCACTGAATACTGCAATAATGACCTTCACTGCTATCTGCAATAAATCTGCCATTGTATCATGAAGGACATAAGGTCTTTCCTCTTGTTGAAGAAACAAGGTGTCATTTTCTTGTGATGTTGATCTCTTTTCATAAATAATAGTAGGTTCCTGGTCTTTAAACAATTCTAAACAAGTAGATGAGTAGACTTCCTCTTCAAAGAACATTTCAAAACATGAGACATATGAGGAAGAGTCTGAAAGGGAATCCTAAATGGTCTGGTCTGCTGAAGTCTGCATATATTGTAGGTCATTTTCATATGATATGACAGCCAGATTGTCTTTGCATTCATCAATCATGAGAAAAGAAACCTCAAATGATTATTCAAACCAAACACAATCATTTGTATCTGTTAGAGTCGGTCTAGTTATCCCTCCACCAAAGATCAAAGCTCTTTTTTGCATTTCATGTTTTAGGTGTCCCACCAGTTTTCAACAGTTGCATTTCATTAAGCATGCCATAACTCTAATGGAGTGGTTTTTGTCATTCATTCCCCTCGTGCATATCACTCCTGGTTCAGGTTAAGTCATAAAGCTTCACAAGTCATTTACAGTCATGTTTTAAATTTTTAGGTCTAGGTCTAGGGTTTGAGTCAATTTTGTCTTGAAAAGTCTTAGAAGACCAGCAGGCCAGAGGGATGTCTTTGATAGATCATCACTTCAATAATTCTCACCATTGTACAACTGAATAAGGACTTCTCTTCAAAACTCCGTTTTGAAGACAAGTCGCCACCTCATTTTTGTAAAAATTGTCAAAATTTTCAGTTCTTCAATTGTTCAAAGTGCAGCCCTGGTCTCCTTTGCTGAAGCATATCAGAGCTATCCCTACAAAAAATTATCAAAGAAAATCATTATTTCAACCTATTTTATGAAAGAAACCAAAAATGTCAGAGCCTATTAATTTTGAAAAAGTGTCAACAACCAAACATAAGAAAAATGGGTTTTCATCAAGCAAAAATTAAAAGGGAGGCTATATCAAGTCATTTCTCCTCATTTGCAACCCATTCCACATTTTGAGAGCCAACAGCATCGTTCAGAGGCGATTTTTCAAGTTTGTGAGCCTTTGTGAGCAGTTTGGGTCAGTTCCAGGTCGCGCGGCGCATCAAGATAGGCGCGCGGCGCACCAGAGGTGCACGGCGTATCAGGCAACTTTTCACAGTGCAAATTAACATGCACGTGGTGCATCCAGAGCGTGCGGCGCGTTGGGTAAAGCACGCGACACATAGGAGTTTATGCTTGAAATTCGCTAAGAAATCACTCAAATCACCTCTCCTCATGCATAAATTCATAGGTAGGCCTGCACTCATGGCTTGATTTTGGTTTTTGATGGTTTATATGAAGAAGTTAGCATATATTTGTCATGAAAACCAAGTGTACAAAACCTTCCATGTTCATCAATTTGCTATAAGGATTCAAGTCCCGAGTTTGCCGTAGGGTTTTCAAAAATCACTGTTGCCAAGGTTTCTTATTTCCCTTGTTTCCCATTTCCTATATTCCCCAAATATTTTCCCCAATAAATCCCCACGAACACTACACCTTCCTCTATCAAAATCCTAATCCCTCCCCTAGCCATATGATCCCTACCTTATTTCAAAACGCTAAAACATTTCTATGCCCCTTTCCCTTCCCTAATTTCCTTATTTTATTTCCATTGTTCCCATTTCCCTAATGCTTCCCTTGTCCTAACAATTCCCTTGTCATTTATGTCCCCTTGGTCACAACATTTTGATAAAAAGACAAAAAGTCAACAGTCAAATTTTTGCACACAGTTTTATATCAGCAAATATATATATTCCAGCTACCTTGTTTTTAAAGAACATGTTAGAGACCGAGTCAGTATATGAGCAGGATTATGATAGTGACTCTACACCGGAGGTCAATGTGCTTAATGTGCCACAGAGGTATCACAAAGGTGGCAAAAGTGGACAGCATGTTAGGGAGGAGCCTACCTCTTTGGCTCAATTGCAAGCTTTCCCACTTGCAATGGATTGTTTTCGGTGCCAAGCATGTTACCAATATTGTGAGATGATCTCACAAACTCAACATCATCGAGAACTGGTCCGTCTATTTGTCCTTAACCTACAGGATGGTCATGTAAACCTTGCCGAAGTGGATTTCACTTTGTCACCCGGAACTATTGCTCAGGCCACTGGGATACCAAATGTGGGGGAGGAATGGAGTAAACGCCAGATGCTGGACAGGTATTACTATGAGCCATATGTCAAGCTCACATATATTAGACACTTGAGCGCAGCCTTTCCTTTCAGATACCTGAAAGATGAGTTTCCACCATTGATGAAACTCATCATTCGATATTTCAGTTGTGAGGGCAGATTCTCACGTCTCTATGCGTACCATGTTCGTTTGTTGATGCATTTCACACGGGTACGTATGATGAACATTCCATTTTTCATGTGCCGAAACATAGAGAGGATGGTACCTTTAATACAGAGGAAGACCCCGGCACATCAGCACAGGAGCATATATCACTATGCATTGATCAAAATCATAGTGATGCATCAGTTGGCACAGCAAGGTATTGCTTGGGAGGATTTCATCTCCCGTGATTTCTTTTCCGCGCTACAGCCTCCTCTAGAGATAGTTCATGAGGAAGGAGGGCCTTCACAGCAGTTTGACATTCCTGAGACTGAGCATGTTAATGCTCCAGTATATGTGACATATCAGAAAGGCCCCAGGGCCTTATTTGCAGCCGCACGACGAGTACTATCTCCACCCGGCGTAGAAGGGGTCTCGTTAACATCATCAACAGAGCGAGTATTATCTCCACATCATGTGGAAGGGGTCTCGCCTCCGTCTTCAGCGCAGGTACAGACTCAGGATAGGGGCAAGAGACCCATGGTTCATGAGGGTCCTTCAGGATTTCAGGATATCGGTATCATTGATGTTGATGCTAGTTCACCCCATTCAGAGCTCAAGGAGATCATCCTAGAGCAAAAGACCAAGAATGAGTCATTGCAAAAGAAATTGTAGATGACTAAATGGGTGATCAACTACTTAGAGAAGCGCAACAAGCAGTTGGAAGATGAGCATGAACTTTATGAGCTATGGAAGATTCAAGAAGACTGGGAATTGGCTCGTAGGAGACCCGGTGATTTGACACCTATTGATCGAGAATCAATGCTCATCTGGGTGAATGCTCATTTGGAAAGGTTGTTAGCAAAGGCAAACGGGGACAAGGACATGCTTCGCCACATGAAGACTCACTATTGGGCTCGCATGCATGTTTACAAAGCGAGAATAAAGATCCTCAAAAGTCGTTTGAGAAAAGCACAAAAACAACGCAAAAGGCCTGATCCAATTCGAGTTTTGGCCGAGGCTTCATTAGTTGAGCATGATACATGATGGAGAGTCTTCACTCCAATTTTGGGCAAATTTGGAGAAAATTTTTTCATTTCAAAATTTTTAGCTTGCGAAACAGGTTTTTGGGCTCTATGCGTCGCGCTTAGCGTGCGACCCATAAGATGGGGAAGTCCAAATCATATATGGCTTACATTTTTCGATTTTTCATGATGAAATAAACATGCTCAAAAATTTCCAAGGCATTTCATCAAGTTTTAGGTGATCAAAAGCTCAGAAAACATCATGAAAATCACCTTTCTACCACTTTTTGCATCAGCAAGTTGTACTTCTGGGAGAATCTACTTTTGGAGGGCCAAATGGAGATCAAATTGGAACATTCCACTTGGGTTGGAAAGTAGACATCCAGGGCTTTCCAAAAAGCCAACCAGAGCTCAATATGGATGTTGGGAAGTGCCCCAAAATCAGGTGGAAATGCGTGCGGCGCGCAAGGCTCAGGCGCACGGCGCACAGGGTTTTTTGGCATAGTTTTCCTCCTCAGCTCAGCGAATCAAGCCAGTTTGAATTGTTTTGACTTGTGATGGGATTTTTAACCCTTCTTGATGTAATTATTGGAATTTTATGTTGTTATGACACTTATTTACTTATTCTAGATGATTCATTCATAAAATAGCAAAAAATGTAATGAATGAATTGGTTTCCTAGCTTATAGAGGCAAGTTGTTTTGACTGCCTAAATTGTAGTGCTTAGTTTAGAATTGGTTGAAACAGCTCCTAGGATGATGAGCTCGACCCCTAGAGGCAAGGGAATGATTTGGATTGCCTATATTATGTATTTTCTTATTCATTTTCAGGGTTGGACTCTTGGGAATAGCTTGACACTATATTGTACATATCTTATCTGCATTTTGGCAAAGGAAAGACCAGGGTTTTGTAGCACTATTTGGAATCCATGTGGCTTTATTTGTTGATGGTGTATTTCTCTCAGTACTTGTAATTTGTGTATGTGCATCATTTTCTCTATTGAATCTTCTGTAATTAAACAAATGAAGTGTTAAGGTAGAATTCATGAAATTGCTATGCTCTGCCTTTAAATTTGTTTAATCTTCTATGTTTTCTTCAGTTTAAGGAGAATCCTTGAGACTCCCTTGCTCTCCTTAGCTACTCACCAGTGTTATATACCCATCTCACCTGCTTTAAAGGCATTAAAACAATCACCTATCTTTCCTCATGTAGACCTCTGCAAAAATTGTGCCTCATCCCCGCACCCAAATTTGCCTTTCCCTTGAATTCAACAAAATCTTTAAAAATCAATTCTAAACTTTTTGTACTTCATACCTAGCCTAAAATCAGTCATCAATTCGGTCATCTCGAGCCTTTTCGATTATCTTTTGCGGAGTTTGACCTGGAGAGAGCCCTCTCCTGTCCTCGTAGGGCTAGCTACGAGCCTGAGCGTGGTTTGATGTGGCCTTGAGTCTTACCTTATTTCAGCCTAAGGTAGATTTGAGCGCTAACAATATCATCTACCATAAATTCACCCAGAGCTTTTTCACTTACTTGAACAAAGATCTCATCTTGCTGTTCATAGAGGGAATGAGCTACCTCCTCATGAAGATCTAGTTCTGGTGAGATAAGGTCAGTTGGGTCTGTACCTCCATTTTCTCCATTTGTGGCAGCCTCAACCATGCAACTCTCTTTTTCCTCCTCACCATCTATCTCTTGATCTGATTTATCATCCCCATTATTTGAGATTGGAACATCATTTTCTTGCATATCATCTTTTGTTTCCACCAAATCTGAAACAAAACTTATTCTTTCATCATTTTCAGCCATATGGAACTCTTCAACCTGCTGATCTATAAATTTGTTCACCAGACTGTCATCCATTTCAAAATCAGAAGAAGTTTCACCAACACTTTATTGACCATATGTGCGCTGCAAATCCAATTTAGCTTGAGCTAGAACATAACCGTGCAAGAGTTGATCTATCTCGTCTTCAGACAAAGGAGATAAGACCTTTTGTTTCCTTTTGCTCAAATAGTGATTGTCTTCATTAATTTCAAGTGAAGGTGTATATAAATATTCCTCATACTGCTGATCCATTTCATGTAATTCCTGTTGACTTTCAAGATGCAAAATTCTTTCATCTTCCACCATACTACAATCTTGATCATGCTGCAAATTTTCATGATTGTCTTTACGGTGCTGAAAGGGATTTTCATACAGCGCTTCCATGATCTCATCATCCATAAAATTATGATCCTCATAGTATTTTTCAAGGCTTTCAAGAAAAGTAGAAGTATGTTTGCAACAGTCATGAACTAGATTCGATGATGCATAAGAGTATTTATATCTTTCAATGAACAGGGCATGAAAATGCTTTAAACAGTAAATACAAGCAGCGGGCAAATTTTCATGCCAAGATTGGGCTTCACCTTCCAATGTGGCCAGGAATATCTTCATTAGGAAATCTTCGGGCAAATCAACTTTCAACTTGCGAATATGCATGTGAAATCTAACTAGATGTAAAGCAACATCCTTCTTACCATAATCTTTAAACGTAGACAGATTCCTTAACCAATCTACCTTCAGAATTTTATTTGGAAAGCCTGGAATGTGATCTCGGCTCACGAGAGTGTATCTTCTTGCAATCCACTCCATTAAAAAAAATATCAAAGCTACTGATGCCTCTGCAGTGGATTCATCATGAAGCACCGGTTGCTAGATTCTTCAGTGAAAGGAGTCACCAGGTGAATGATTTCAGCCGTCTTCTTATGTCTGATCGTTGTTCACCATCAACCATCAGATCTAAGCTTGATAGATGTACTAGGACAAAAAAATCTTCAAGCAAACCATTTTATCCCCAGCGGAGTCGCCACTATGTTAGCACCTAAATCAGCCTTAGGCTGAAGGAAGGAAAAATTCAGGGTAACCACAAACGACGCTCAGTCTGGTATAGCCCTACCAGAATAGGAGAGGGCTCTCTCTGTGTCACGGTCAGTGAATAAATAAACGATATGGTTTGAGGTGACTTACAGTGAATATTGATTTTTAGTCTACGTAAATAAATATGGAAACAAGAAGCAATTGTTTATAAATGACTGAGTTTCTGGGATATATGGGACCAACGAATAGTATGAGCAGAGAATTTAACACAAAGGCATAGATTACTTCGTGACGCAAGATAGGCGAAAACTCTAGCAATTAAATTTGAAATAGTGTGGAAGGGAAAGATTGTTTAGGAGAGTGAAAAGGGCATAAACACATGAATCCTTTTCAACGGACGAAGAACACATAACATGAAACTTTCCCACAGGCAGAGCAATAAACATGAATTCTACCTTATCTTACTTAGAAAATTTCACCGGAAATTAATATGAATGAACTGTGAAACATAACGAAATACATATGAAGCATAAAGAGGACACATTTGCTATACTCGCACCACATGGATCTCATGAAACAGATCCGCTACCTTTCATTAATTCTCTGTCAAAATATACAATGAAGAACTGATTTCTCTCCCACAGTCTCCCAGAAATTACAACCAACCCTTTGCAAATGGTTTTGCATACAATAAATAGACTATGCCATTGGGAAATAGAACGACCCACAGTTGGGGAGTTTTTCAAATCATTACAAACTGGAAATGGAAAGCCAACCATTAGTGACAGGTGCAGCATTACCAAAATGACAAATTTCTTGGGTGACTGCTCGCCTTCCTTTACCACTTGGATAGGAGCCAACCTTTAGTGAAAATACTTTAAACTTTGCCTTAGGTGCCAAAAAATATGTGGTGTAAATGAGTGGGTCCACTTGGAGAAAATCGCGAATCGAAATTTCGCAGAGCAGAAGTGATTTTGGCCTTTAGGTCTATATGCGTCGCGCCCAAATCTATATGAATCGCGCCACTTTGGAGGTGCTTTTGAGGTACCTTATGGAGTCAAAGTTTTTCCCAAGTGTGCTTGTTAGAAATCACTTCCTGGCTACTTTCCAACCCAAGTGGAATTTCTGAATTTGGTGCTCATTTAACCCTCCAAAGCTTCATTCGCCCAAGACTGCTTCCTGTGTGTCAAAATAGGGGCAGAGAAGTCATTGTTTGAGTGTTTTTGACCTCGTGGGGACTCCAAACATGGCCAAAATTCTTTGCCATGTACTAGCAGTCATAATTCTTCATGCTGAATCCAAAAATCCAAACCATTCTTAATTTGGAGCTCCCAATCCTAAGCGTCGCGCCACTGGGAGAAAAACCTTGTTTGTGCACAAAAATTTGTTAAATGACCAAAATTCCCCAAAAATGCTCCAAATTTCTTGGCCATGCACCAACAGTCATGATTTTTCATGATAAATCCAAAAATGCAAACCTTTCTTGATTTGGAGCTCCCCATCATAAGTGTCGTTCCAGTGCGCGACGCATAGATCCTGTGCGTAGTGCTTTTTGCAGGAGATGTTTGGAGGTCTTCCGAGTGTCAAAATTGGGTGCAGGATAGCATTTTGGGAAGGTCTTTGAGTCTAATTTCCAACTCGACAAGAATTTGTAAATTTGGAGTTCATTTGACCTATCAAAAATCAAATCTCCCAATACTGGTGAAAAATGTGCCCAATGAGGTTGCCTCAAGGCAGAATGCTGTTGCAGTCAACGTGTGAAGGTATTCCTCAACTCCAAATTGAGCTCATGATAGCTCATTGGAAATATCTTTATGTCGAGTTATCATTTTACTTATCAAGAAAGTCATTTGTCTAACAAAGCTAGGAGAAAACTTGATTTTCCCAAGGTCACTTTAGAGGCGCATCAATCCTCCTGAGGCAATTGTATTTTTGACATTTCTCTAAAACCGTGACACCAGTGTAAAAAGTGAAGGAGGATTTTATTCCTTGGCCTATTATGGACAAAAACATCTCTCAGTTTTCCAAAATTAATCTTTTCCTGCTCAGAAACATCATTTGTGTGAATTATTGAACCTTCCTCTGGCCTGCAAGTATTATTGAAGCACTTTAAGAACAAAAATTTGCAAACCCTAGACATAATGACCAAGCTGACTCTTGTCCATTAAAAGATCAAACATTCACTGTCATGGATTTTAATAACTTTGATGAAAAGACCTAAGCCAAAAGGTACAAGACATGAGGGGATTGAAATGACAAGACCCTTCCGTCAGATTATGGCATGCCTCTAGCAGAATGCAGCTAAGTGAATGGAGTGAGACACCTAAAAATGAAATGGAGAAAGACTTTTGATCTCTGACGGAGGACTGCCAAGACCGACTCTAACAGGGTGGCCGTCCACTTCTGGGATGTTGATATCTATTTGATCCTCATCCTCCCCTTCCAAAATCATATTATAGAATTCCAACGCATGGCACAGCTAGGTACTCCAATCTAGTTGAACCAATTCCAAAGGATCCCACGGAATTCTAAAAATCACTACCTTAACCTCCTACAGGGCTTCATCAATGCTTTTGAAACCATCTTCAAAACTGAAGGTCATAAAAAATCCTTCCCTTAATATATCCCACTCTACGGTTCCATGGCAGAGCTCTATTTCTAGGTACCAAGTCATACGGATTATATCTAGAGTGCGACGGAATAAGTACGGCCACTCTAGCTATAGCTTTGCTCCATAGAATTTAGTCTACTTTTCCAAATGATCACATAGATCATTCCTCCCATTACATATCTTGGTTAATTGCACTTTAGGATGACCAAATCGCATCCTCATCAACCTCATGTAATTGCGTCATTCATCAAAGTTGTCCTTGTGCATACCCAACCATCGTGCGGGTGGAGAACGCAATGCCAAGTCCAGTGCTTGAAAGCAATGATCCTCTAGGACTTCTCTTTCAAAAGCATTCAAAAATTATCTACATCAGTTAAACCATCGTAATAAGGTAAATTTCTTACCTCCGATGATACACAATGCAACGATTTAGTCATCATGTTGCAATGTAGTGTAGACATGTTGGGCATGGAATCCTCCCAAGGCATGTTTTGGGGCATAAAGCCCAAATTTTGACCAAGTCCATTGTAAAGGCTCCACGATTTGTGGGTGTGGAGCGTGAAGTCATAATAGAGTCACAGGGTTGTTCACCCTTGTTTTTGTAATGTAATTTCGGCTTGATAGAAGGAATCAAGAAATAGAACAGAATCATAATGAGTTTAAGAACTTGAGTCGAAGTGTAAAGTGTGTCTTTGGGTCATAGAGTAGGAGAAGGCTCTGCAGCTGAGTGCGCAGAGGCCTAGTAGTCCGCAGTTGAGTTCACGGACCCCTACAACTTTGTGCGTAGGGCAAGTCGAGTCTGTAACCATTCGAAGCAATAATAAAGAGAAGTTTTAGCCTATTTTTCTGTATCGTTTCTTGTTTTATGTACTATTGTGTATAAATTGCAAGTTTAATATTTATTTGCTGCGTGAACGCATATGAATGTGCTGTTTAAATAAATATAATGTAAGGCATCCATTTACGTGAGGACAACTAACTGGTGTAAGAAGATATGTAAGATCTCAGGTGGGACATAGGGAAATCATGTAGAGCACTACTCCAGTAGCGTGGAAGCCCCACAATGCCTGGTTAGGGTTGCGCGAAGGCAAGTATATCAGGGGGTGAGGGATAGGGAAGTGTGCAGTGTAACCTGCATTAAGGGACTAACAGTTGGACCTTATCAAACCCTCAGACATCTCAAGGGTGCCAAAACTAGGTTCCAGCACCCCCCCATACTACTCCGGGTGAGACCTCAGCCTGTGCTCCATGAACTATTGCCGAAAGTGCCAGTAGTATAAGGATTTGTTTGGCTAATTAATTTTGAACCTGGGTTAGGCCCCAATAAGCCAACAAATGGTCACGTTGACAGGACCGGGAACTACATAGATATGTTTGATGTCGTATCACTGGAATCCAACTAAGAAAGGAATTGAAGACTGGTTGGATAGGAAGATTCACGAGTTCATGGCATAGGAAAACAGGAATCTGTGACTATCAAAAGAAGAGTGGTTAGGCTACTACTTATACACAGAGATCCATGAAATGTTTTTCGCATCTTTCCCTACTGAGCTATACAAGTGGATCACGAAGCTAGCATATAGCCAAGGAAGGTGCAAGTCCTATTATGTGTACTCCAGAATTGGTGCGTATATTGGAAGCAACAGAGGATAATATCACATGCGTTGTTGATCATTGGCTCGATCAAATTATAGGAGGATTCATCACTAAGTTTGTGGTAGACACTTCAGTCAGTTATAGCAAAGCAGAGCGATGCTTCCTCAAAGGCCTCCAGGGTAAGTATGTTAAGTCTTTGAACAATTGGATTAAAATGCTACTGTGTGAAAAGCGGGTTATGCAAATGAATTGATGTTTGGGGCTAGTTGAAGTGGTTGAATCTACAAAAATGAAGGTAGTGCAAAACTAGAAACTAGCCCCTTGATTTCAGCCCCGCAAGGGAATGAGGAAGAGCTCGCGAAGGTCTCACCAAGAAGTGCGATCAATTGAATAAGGAAGAGGATTCCATGCATACCACCCCCACCCACACCATTCTTGGTTTCACCGTATTAAACCCCATCTTCGCCCATACTACCTCCGCCACCACCGCGAGTCAATATGGAAAGTGTGATAAAGTTGCCAGTGTTCAAGGGAGTAGGAAATGAAGATCTGGACCAGTTTTGGTTTGTGATAAAAGTTGTATGGGAAGTGTAGTGAGTTATAGATGACAATATAAAAAAATCAACATTGGTCAACGCTCTACAGGATTGCGCACTGACCTAGCACATTAAGTATTCCAATGACAATACGAATGCGGGGATTGCGGATATCAAAATTGCTCTAAACAAAGAGTTCAATAGGCCGAAGTTAGAGGCGCAATCGATCATTGGGATCAAGGAAATCACAATGCTACCAGGTGAGACCCCTTAGGATTTGGATCATAGATTGAAGTGCACAATTCGCGAAGCTAACATGATGTTGATGGTTGGATAACACCGTGAATAGCTTGTAGCATTGTTAACGCTGCATCTAAGGAACGCACTTTTAGAAGAGAGGCTATGAACTCAGGTCGAGGCCCTGGAGGTTGCAATGAGATTTCATGAGAGCCTGATACAAAATCCCAGCCTGGGAGTTCAGTAGATTCAGGAGCAGTTGAAAAACATGTGCCTTGACATGTAGAGTCTGAAGCAAGACGGGACATCTTGCCTAGAAGTGCGCAACGAGGTATGGTGCATAAAGTTCAAGGGTCAAGGACATGACAAGGGCCACTGCGTGCTGTTTGTGAATTACCTCGTGGGAGGAGGAATAATGCCATTGAGACCGAAGGCACAAGCACAATCGAGTGTAGTGCCTGTATTATGGTGCGCGATTTGTCAAATAGGAGGAAAGCATGCTATAGATAACTTCCATTTATTACAGATGTATACGCATAATTAACAACAATTGTTCTGTAATTTCTGTATATCAGTGGGAAATGATGAGCGTGCTTATAGACGTTATGAGCTAAATATGGATCGGACTCCTACCTACAGAGTTTAGGCCAAAACGCGGCCCCTTAACTAGAATGCAAGGATGCCACGAACCTAGATTTCAGGGGCCCAGACGAGGCCAAGGTGGAGGAGCACCTAGAAGAGGTTGCAGACAGCTGATATGCTACAATTACAGAGGGCCAGGAAATTATGCCCATGATTGTACGAATCCAACGCGTCCATCATGCTTGTATTGTACAATGTTTGATCATGAGATGAAGGATTGTTACATGCTAATAGCATGATAATAAGTGCTCCAAACTCCCCCGACTAAGAACCTGAAAATGATGAGGTCTGAGCCACGCGAGGAAGACCCTAACGTGAATATTTTGCTCCGAAGCAGAATCACAAGAGGGGATGATAAAGGCAAGTAGATTGAAGAGAGTACTTGGGTTCACAAGGCTCGAATGAAAGAACTATAGTTTGATTTGGAGCGTGCTAAGGAAACCTTCATTGAAGCCAAGAAGACCTTCGTTGATGCCTCCACTTCAAGAAGCAAAGACAGACTGGAGTTGGAAATGGACCCATCAATGCTCACAATGTTCCTAGAAACGTGCATGAAGTTTTTGCATGACAACAAAGCTGTAAAGGGGCTGTAGGAACTCATAAATAGATGCGTTGGGACCATGCCAGGAGAACCGAGTGTAGTTATGAAGCTTGGAAAGCACATGATGCAAACAGAAATGGAAATGAGATTGACCACATAGATTGGGGAATATGAGATGGACCAAGTGATTTTGGACCTAGGATCAGACATGAACGTTCTGCCAAAGCAAACACGGGAGTGCATGGGAAGGCCTATGTTGTAATGGTCTCTTATCCAACTGTGAATGGCGAATCAACAAAAGATCCTACCTATGGGAAGATTGCAAGGAATCACAGTGGATATCGAAGGAGAAAGCGTGTTAGTAGATTT
Source organism: Pinus taeda (assembly GCA_000404065.3). NCBI lineage: Eukaryota > Viridiplantae > Streptophyta > Pinopsida > Pinales > Pinaceae > Pinus > Pinus taeda. The sequence continues at coordinate 161,164 of APFE031067127.1, forward strand.
CAAAGTAATAGAGATTTTTTATGACAACAATCTCTACCCTGCACTATTAGGAATACATTGGGCCACTGACATGAATGGGGTGATAAATCTGAAGAAGCGCAAGATGAAATTTGAGAAAATGTCTCTGCGTGTAGTTGTACCTTTGGACCCTGCAGAAGGATCACACTACACAGATCCAGTGTGCGACTATGAAAGCGATGACAACTTGGACCAAATCTACAAGATAACTGTGCGAGAGAAAGACTAGGTGAATCCAGCCACGGATGGATGAATCTCATGGGAGCGTGAAAGCTCCTGAACATTGGATTCTGATGAGGAGATAGAACGATGGCAGAACCAGTTACACGAGGTAACCACATTGAATTGTAACATGATGACAAGATTGTTGTGCTACGTATCAATAGAGGTAAGGGATCTGCCTATGTATGATGGCTTAAGTGAGGTGGATGAATTCCTAAATAGATTTGAAAGAGAGATGCCAAAACATCAACTTTTTGAAGCTCTGAAATGGGTACTCCATGCTACGCCCACGAGGTGGTGGGGTACGCACCAAGGAAGCTTCATAGATTGGTGCGAATACAGGAGAATGATGTGCACATGGTTTGGGAAGCCTAAGATGCGATTAATAGACAAGATTGTCAGACAAAACGGTCCGTGCATCCACCTGTCCAGATGGATATAGGCATATGGTGTGAAACTTTTGGGGATACACATAGTCTTCGTGTTAAGAGACATGGTTAGTAAGCATTTGCACGCGAGGCAGTGGTGAGAATGACCCCTTCGGTTGGAACCACGAAGTATGGAAACACCAAGTGCGTAAAAGGTTATCCATGTAGAAGCCTTTGACAAAGTCTGAAAAGCGTTGAACAAGGTACACAATGTGCAGGGACTTGATTGGGAACTGCACGTACCAGCGGTTATATGGGCTTATAGAACCATGTGCAAGAAACTAACGGTGTAGGCATCTCCGAGGCTAGAGTATGGATCAAACACTGTAATCCCCATAGAGCATAAAATACCTAGTCCGCGGATGGCAGCACCCAAATACACGATGGTTCACGGAGCCTTGGAAGAGGGGATCGCACAACCAAATGAAGTAGAACGCTTGGGACCTGAGGAAGAAATTCGACATGGTAATTTTAGGCTCTAAGAACTTGGGAAAGAAAGGGTGCAATTAAGGGAGAAGACTGCTCTAGTGGAAGTGGAAGCTAAGAAGCTGGAGGATGGGATCAAGAAGGATTTTCTCGATAAAGAGACCAGGGTGATAAAACAGGGTGCACATGACCACGTTGAATACTTTGGGTACTATTGCCGCAAATTGATCAGCTTGATGCCTTGGATTGGACCGCATATTACTAGACTAATCAACCATGGTGGTATGCTATAGATGATAAGATGTGCGACGTAGCCAGTAACAATAAAAAGTCAGTATTTTCCAAGAAAGTGATGAATGACTGGATGAAACCCTATATAGGTGGCACGACCACATGACTAGCCGTGGGAGGTATAGTCTTAGCACTCTAGGTAGTTGAAAGGAGGCATGGGACTATAAACTATTTTGCCTGGGGGTTTTGCGATGTTGGCATTGCACACAGGCACAAAGGGTCACAAGGTTCGCAACTGTGCAAGGGCGATTACACTAACACGCAGGTTGGCTAGAAAGTGACCGTTGGAGTCACTATTCACGATGTGATGCTCGACTTGAGACCAAATGGAGCGGGCGGCAGGCATTTAAGAAATTCTTTATGGGAAAGATTTGGGAAAATATGCTGCCAAGGGAGCATTAATGAACCAGATTTTGGGGGAACGGTCGAATTCAAATTCAAAAGGCACTATAAATTACAAAGGGTTGCCTAGCAAACAACACTTGATCATTTGCGAATTGCACTATTGTATGCCCCGCATATCCTGAGCCGAATTCTGTTTGCCTTGTACCGAGCATTGATTGAGCCCCTGATTATGTGATTGAAAGATTCCTCGACTAGCAAGATGGCAACATTACAAGAAGTTAGGGAAATTCCAGAGATGACCATTGAAGAGGTCGCGCAGGCCCTGACTATGGGGGATTCCCCTAAAGGTGCCAGGATTTTGGTGGAAATCCCTAAATCACTGTGCACGCCGAGGCGAAAGAAAGACAAACAATAGATGATTCATGTGTATATGTCGCTGTGAAACCTACTGCGTACCAGGTTAACGATGGAGGAGAAAGGGAAAGTCATTAACTTAAAAATCGACAAGGAGGAGGAAGACCAGGAGGACCTTATCATTGAAGAAGATGAGGATGAATGCATGGAGGAAGAAACTAAGTTTGTGCACCCTCCAACAAATTTTCCCGCTTATATCCCCCCATAGAAGGGGAAGGAAAAAGTGCCCAAGGATCTCGATGAGAGCAAGAGCTCTCTCTAGACTCCGATCCTCCCAGACGATATCATCTTTGAGGGCATGCACCTGGGATGGGTACCTAGCTTTACATTTGAGGATCGGGATCTTGATGACCACAAAAAGTTCCCTAATCTAGAAACCACGTAGCTCATGAAGCTTAAGTAGAACACCGCAGTGGGGGTTATCGAATTGGAGCCGCGAAAGTGGTTATGTGAAGTGGAAAAGGTAGGGTTACTAAACCTACTATGGGTGCTGCATTTTTGTCATTAGGAAGCTTCTCTCCCTAGTGCATGGTGGGTGTTTGTGGCTAGAGGATCCCATCCCCATCACGGACCACTTAATCCACCACATTACCTAACTCCCACTCAAAAGAGAGGACCCCACAGACATCTCGGAGGGGAGGAGCAGTGAGTTGGCCATTGCAGAGGCCGTGAAGAAGAAATATAAGCTAGAGAAGAAGAAAAGGGGCTACGCCATATCCATCATCAACAACAAAGTAGTTAAAGTGGTGAAACAGATACTGGCGAGTAATGTTATGCACAAGTACAACATGGACAAGGTACCCACGCTGGTTGTGGCACTTGCCGAGTAGTGCGCGGATGGGGTCTAGTTCAACTGGTCCGAGTTCCTGTGCAAGGAGTTCATGGAAAATTGTCACGAGGCCCAGGAACAAGGCAAAATGTTCCACTATCCATCTCTTCTGCTGTCCATAGTGCTCGTGGCAGGGGAACTGCCAGAAGACAGTGAATTCCCCACAATTGACAAGGATCTGCCGAAGGCCGCGAAGTACACCTCTCTCTGGGCCACGAAGGAAGCGAACTAGATTCGTGACAATAAGATATTCTGGATGTCCATGGAAATGAACATCAAAATGGGGATTAATCACAAACCGTGGTTATCACCCATTATCTACAATAGCCTGAAAAGTTTTACAGAGTTTAAAGCGGACCTCCATAGCATCTATATGAGAGCGCGCAAGGACTCGACTAAAAAATGGAGCGAGCTACCCTTCATAGCCATAAATGATGTAATTTTCAGTGTACTAGAGACATGGCCACCGGAGTGGCCTAGCCACACATCGCAGCAATGGAAAATTCTACGGCGCAGATGAAAAAAGAGGAGGCCAAACTACACATGGCATAGTTGGCAAAGAAGAGAAGGTAAGAAACAATGCAGCAAAATCGTAGGAGGCATGGGATGCAACACAAAAAATAGCAGAACAGAAAAAGGCCGGAGCAGCAGCAACAACAAAGGAGGTAGCCGAGAAGGTGCGCGAGGGCCAGAAGTTTCCTTTGCATGGGTAGGACACAAAGGAAGAGGAGGCGGAGTAGACCCACAAACCATGTCAACACAACTGAAACGCCACCGCCCGAGCGAGCAGACGGGGCCATGCAAGAAGGTCAAGGCATTGAAGGTGTCTATTGACCCCATCACCCTTACTGAGGGTGATCTGCATGACATCGGCGAGATGGTGCGTGACGTCACCTCTGAGGCCCTTTAGAGCTTCTTGCAAGAGAACCAGATTGTGTTGGGGGCTCTCATAGTGCAGCTTTAGGAGTTGCAGGTGCGCACTCCTTAGGCTGGTACTCTCTCGACTAGCCTCGTAGTAGGGACAACTGCAGCAAAGGAGATGCTACGTGCTCAGAAAAAAAATACAATAGTGCTACCAGAAGGGGCACTGGTGGTAACAAATGAGGCTGACAAGCCTATGATTAGCACACTAAAAGGCATCGGGATCAACATGCCTACACTCGCATAGGCGACGCTATACGTTCTGTAGGATGGGATTACTACAGAACTCCAGGCTAGTGAGAGCCATGCACTGCAGGTGTTGAGTGAGAAAAAGATCAACATGGAGCATTTGAGCTTGTAGCACGATGAAGTTGTGTCATAGGACAAGCAGATGGTATAGGTACTGGAAGAAGCCTGTCAGATGGTCCCTTAGCTGGCCATCCCAGCAGACACACCAGCAGAGGCATGCATCCACTAACTAGCAGCCGGGGTGTGTGAGGTGTGAGAAGAAATGACTAAGGTTCAACTGGAGCTAAGCTGTGGTTGAAGGCGCAACCATCCACCCGTCCATAAGTAAGAGAACAGTGTAACAATGCTATTGCATCAGGGCTGGAAGAGATCGGTAATGCAGTAAGGGACTAAACCAGAATGTTGGAGAAGTCATTTGAGGTCCTCACAAATTTGCAGGAGGACCCCAACATCCAATGCATAGAGATAGAGGCGTGTGAGCTCTAGCAGTAGTACGACAATGTCAAAGTGACTGCATAGACGGTGGCCCTCTCTCAGAGCCTCACACGAATGCAACGGGCCAAAGCGCTGAAAGAGCAGGTGGATGCACCTAACATAAAGAAGCAATCCTGAAGGCCTGCATTCATCCTTGGATCGATGAGGCCTTCACCATCATAGTAACAATTGAAGGCAAGCTTGCACAAATGCATGGGACACAGGAATAGGTCTAGCGAAGCAGTTTCGACACTGCAGTCTCGGAACAATTGGTATAGGAGATTCAACAGGAAGTTCTTTAGTGCGCTGCCAACCTTGCATCAGTTCAAATAGAGTTGGAGGGACTCTGCGTGAATATCTCTACATCGATAGAGTGACTCGAGGGCAAGTCATGATGTTTGTGTTGGGGGCCTGTTTGGCATGGAATCCCCCCAAGGCATGTTTTGGGGTTTAAAGCCAAAATTTTGACCAAGTCCATTGTAAAGGCTCCACAATTTGTGGGTGTGGAGTGTGAAGTCATAATAGAGTCACATGGTTGTGTGCCCTTGTTTTTTAATGTCATGTTGGCTTGATAAACCTACCCATGGTCTGTAGTCCATGGGATTGTATAAATAGAGCGAGGCTCTAAGTATAGAAGGAATTGAGAAATAGAACAGAAGCGTGATGAGTTTAAGAGCTTGATTCGATGTGTAAAGTGTGTCTTTGGGTTGTAGAATAGGAGAAGGCTCTGCAGCTGAGTGCGCATAGGCCTAGTAGTCCGCAGCTGAGTGCGTGGACCCCTGCAGCTGAGTGTGTAGGGAAGGTCGAGTCTATAACCATTGGAAGCAGTAATAAAGAGAAGTTTTATAATATTTTTGTGTATCTTTCCCTGTTTTATGTATTATTGGGTATAAATTGCAAGTCTGTTTTTTATTTGTTTTACAAACTCATATGAATGTGTTGTATAAATAAATATAATTTAAGGCATCCAATTACGCAAAGATAACTAACTAGTGTAGGAAGATAAGTAAGATCTCAGGTGGGACTTAGGGAAATCATGCAGAGTGTTGCTCCAATAGCGTGAAAGCCCCACAACCCCTGGTTAGGGTTGCACGAAGACAAGTATACTAGGGTGCCCTGTTGGGTGTGGAATCCCCCCAAGGCATGTGTTGGGGCTTAAAGCCCAAGTTTTGACCAAGTCCTTTGTAAAGGCTTTTCGATTTGTGGGCATGGAGCGCAAAGTCATAATAGAGTTACAGGGTTGTCTGCCCTTGTTTTTTTAATGTAATGTCGACTTGATAAACCTACCCATGGTCTGTGGACCATGGGAGTGTATAAATAGAGCAAGGCCCTAAGTATAGAAGGAATAAATGAATATAAGAGAAGCATGATGAGTTTAAGAGGTTGAGTCAAAGTGTAAAGTGTGTCTTTGGGTCATAGAGTAGGAGAAGGCTCTGCAACTGAGTGCGTAGAGGCCTAGTAGTCTGCAGTTGAGTGCGCGGACCCCTGCAGTGAGTGCAAAGGGCAGGTTGAGTCTGTAACCATTGGAAGCATTAATAAAGAGACATTTTATCATATTTCTATGTATCTTTTCCTGTTTGATGTATTATTGGGTGTTAATTGGAAGTGTATTGTTTATTTCATTCACGAACTCATATGAATGTGCTTTATAAATAAATATAACGTAAGGCATCCATTTACGTGAAGATAACTAACTGGTGTTGGAAGATAAGTAAGATCTTAGGCGTGACTTAGGGAAATAGTGTAGAGCACTTCTACAGCAGCGTGAAAGCCCCATAACACCTTGTTAGGGCTACATGAAGGAAAGTATATCTGGGCGTAAGGGATAGGGAAGTGCGTGAAGTAACCCGCACAAAGGGACTAACAATTGGACCAATTCAACCTCTCAGACATCTCAAGGGTGCAAAAACCTAGTTCTAGCACCCCCCCCCCCCCCCATACTACTTCGGGTGAGACCTTAGTCTGTGCTCCACAAACTATTGTTGAAAGCGCCAGTAGTACAGGTATTTGTTTGGCTAATTAACTTCGAACCTGGGTCAGGGCTGACAAGCCAACAAATGGTTCCACTGTGCCCAACAGGCATGTTTTGGGGCTTAAAGCCCAAATTTGACGAAGTCCATTGTAAAGGCTCCACGATTTGTGGGCGCGAAGTCATAATAGAATCATAAGGTTGTCTACCCTTATTTTTGTAATGTAATGTCAACTTAACCTACCCATGGTCTGAGGACCATGGGATTGTATAAATAAATTGAGGCTCTAAGTATAGAAGGAATCAAGAAATAGAATAGAAGCATGATGAGTTTAAGAGCTTGAGTTGAAGTGTAAAGTGTGTCTTTGGGTTGTAGAGTAGGAGAAGGCTCTGTAGCTAAGTGCGTAGAGGCCTAGTAGTCCATAGCTGAGTGTGTAGACCCCTGCAGCTGAGTGCGCAGGGCAGGTCGAGTTGTAACCATTGGAAGCAATAATAAAGAGATGTTTTATAATATTTCGATGTACCTTTTCCTGTTTTATGTATTAGTGGGTATAAATTGCAAGTTTACCGTTTATTTGCTAGATGAACTCATATGAATGTGTTGTATAAATAAATATAATGTAAGGCATCCATTGACGTGAAGATAACTAATTGGTGTATGAATATAAGTAAGATATGAAGTGGGACTTAGAGAAATAGTGCAGAACATTGCCCCAACAGTGCAGAGGCCACATAACCCCCTCTAGGGCTACGCGAAGGCAAGTATATTAGGACACGAGGGATAGGAAAGTGAGTGAAATAACTTGAGTGAAGGGACTAAAAGTTGGATGACATCTCATGGGTGCAGAAACCTGGTTCCAACACCCCCCAATACTACTTTGGGTGAGACCTTGGTCTGCGCTCCACAAACTGTTGCTGAAAGGGCTAGTAATACAGGGATTTGTTTGGCTAATTAACTTTGAACCTAGGTCAAGCCCCAACAAGCCAACAAGACACTTCATGCAGCCTATTCTTCTAGTTCTCCAACTCTTCCTCTGAATCTAAGGTATAGGAACTTTCGCGGTGCCATGCAATTTTCCCTTCAGTTATCATATTAATCCAGTTTTGATCTCGTGCTGTAATTTTGTTGATTTAATCCAAATAATCATCACTTTCTTGCTAGTCACGGACTAGTTTGGTATAGCGTGGTCCTTCTACAGGGTCCAATGGTACTACAATGCAGCGCAATTTCCTCTCAAACGACATCATCTCCTTCTTCAAGTTGATGACTCCATTCATATCAATGGCTTATTCAATTCCAAGGAGTGTGGGGTATGCATTGCTCTCATCAATGATCTCTATCACTTCAAAATCAGCTAGTGTGCTCGCACCTTCTATATTTATGGTGACTCCATGCAGTCGTCCCATGGGGATAATCTTCTACTGGTTCACCATCCTCAGTTGAATTAGACACAGCTGCAACGCATGTCTCCCCATTATCTCCCATGTATGTCTAGGAAAAACTTTAGCATCAGGACCTAAATCCAAAATAGCCTGGACCATCTCACAGTCTCCTATCTATGTAGTGAGCGTCATCTCGCACCCTATTCTTGCCTTATGTTTACCAATCTTTCAGACTACACAATGTCCCTCATGAGAATTTTCCTTACAAGCACACTTGTTTATCAATTCTTGTAGCCCTTTCACAACCTTGCTATCACGCAGTAGTTTCATACAAGTCTTCAAGAAGGTGGTAAGCATGGAGGGGTCAAACTCTGTAGGCGCATCATCATCTGGCAGTTTGTCCTAACTTCCTGGAGTAGAGGCCTCAGTGAAGCTTTTCTTCACCTCCATAAATGTTTCCTTCATGCGCTCCAAATCAAAACCAATCTCCCTTTTCGTGGACTTGCAGACCCATCCATCCTCTTTAGGTAGTTTTCTTTATCATCATCAATCGTGATCCTGCTTCTTAGCATGATATTCACATTTGGATCCTCCTTGTGGGGCTTGACCCTCATCATCTGCAAGTTCTGGGTAGGATGCTGAGGATGTGCCTTCTTCTCCTACATCTTGCCTATCAGCATAAGGAATTATTCTATTGTGTGGTCAAAATGAGTGTAGTATTTACACGATGGGTGTTTCTGATTCATACACTACCAGGCGTAGAGTCTTGACATTTCGTAATTGTCGCAAATGACACGTCCATGACCTTTACCAGCTCCCCCTACTCCTCAGCCTCGTCTGTGCCCATGATATCCTCTACGTGCTCCCTCAATGCCCTAATCCAGAGGCTGGGTCTCTACTTGCATTCGGTATGTGGGTGTCCTCACCATCATTAATTCATAGCTACGGCATTGGCACTCATCGTGGCCCACCGATTTACTGAAATCGCCGAACAATTGTTGTGGTGTCTGTATAAACTTTTGCACAAATGACAATTATCTGTTACATGTTTTCCAGCCACTTGACAAATAGAGCACCATAGCGCATGCCTTGTACTTGGTCCTGTTGGAGCTTCCTGCCTCAAGGGCATTGGTCCTCCCCCTGTAATGTAATTTGCGAAGACAGTGCAATGGCCTTTATCATGCCCCTAGCTTTTCTAATTGAGGCACTAGACTTCTTCGTGCACCTGTGGCCTAGCCTCCTTTTCTTTTTTCAAGCTCTATAATTACAAACAGAGGTTTTGCAACTGTGAGTGAATTTGTTGGACTCCCAAAGATGCATCTTGAATAGGCATTTCATGCAATCTCATCTCACTTTCTAGAGCTTCTGCCTAAGTTCCTATATTTTGTTGGGATAAAGAAATCCTTAGGTGAGGCAAGAGTGACGCTATAAACCATTCGCGGTGCTAACTATCTATGAGATGCATATTAGCTTCACAGATCATGCACTTCAATCTTTGGTCTAACTCCCGGGGCATTTCACTGGCCCTCATCGGGATTTCCTTGAACCCAATTACTGATTACGAGTCAGACTTATGTTTACCGAATTCATTGTTCAAATTTTCCTGAGTATATGCTACTGACACCAATAGATTATCGGTCACGTACTTAATGTACCACGTCAGCTCTCAATCCTACAGAGCGATAACCAATTGCTTCTTCTTTATATTGTCATCTGTAATTTGTTGTGTTGTCCACATAGCGTTCACAACAAACCAAAATTGATCTGTATCCTGACTTCCTAGGCCCTTGAAAACTAGAAAATTCATTGTATTCCACATGTTGAGCAGTGGTAGTGGTGGTGGTGTGGGAGAAGACGTATGTTGTGGAGGTGAAGGTGGAGGTGGTGTGGATGAATGATGTATCTGCAGAAACCCCTGCCTTATCAACTAGAAAACACTCCCTGCCATTGTCATCACTTGGAGGAGGTTCAATCAACGAGCTATATTTAGTACCTTCTTGTCCTTGATTTCTAAAGCTTTGTCCACTTCGCATAGATCCAAACATCAAGGAAATGGCTTAACTTGTTTTTCACACAAGAGCATCTTAATCCAGGTATTCAAAGATCTCAAATAATTGTCTCGTGGTCCCTTGAAGTGGCGTCACTCTGCTTCGTTGTAACTAACAGAGGTGTCAACTACAAACTCTATAATGAATCCTCTTATAACTCACTCAAGCCAATGGTCAATAATGTGTGCGATCTTATCTTCAGATGTTTCCAACCTCTGCACTAGCTCCGGATTCCACACTATTGGACCATCAAACCTCCACCTTCCTTGGTCGTCTACCAATTTATCTATCCACTCGTATAGTTCAATCAGGAAGGTGTAGAAGAAAATTTTGTGTATTTCCATGTACAAATATCTATCCAGCCATTGCTCTTTTGTCAGGTGCATATTTTGGTTCATTTGCATCATGAATTCGTTGATCTTCTTATGCAACCACTTATCAATTTCCTTTCTGGTCGGATTCCAGTGATGCAACATCACACATCTCTTTAAACAAATCTCGGTCCCGAAAACATAACCATTTATTAGCTTAAGGAGTCCTAAACTAGGTTTAGAGTTAGTTGTGCCAAACAAAACCATACACTACTAGCCCTTCTGGCATAAATCCGCATAGCGCAGACTAAATTCTCACCCGAAGCCATATGGGGGGATGCTAGAACCACGTTTTGCATCTAGAGATCAGTGTGATGTGTTTTTATGCCCTAAATCTGCCCCCCCCCCCGACAGATCTCTAAGCCTTTAGGGCCCAATGCTGTAATTCCCTTCAATTGGCCTTTAGACCTCTTTGAAGGTCTACGATTGAATTTTTTGGACCCTGAATAGATGAATTAGCCACTTACATGCACCATAGATTAACCTTAGATCAATATTTACTCAGATCTACCTAAGTGCTCAATAAACATAACATAAAGTATTATGATCTTCGTGTAATCACTTAACATTAATTGTGTTTAGTTAATAAGACAGATCCAGTAAATTCGCGCACTAATACATCATTATTTCATAAATACATCATTCATCACAACATATATTGTAATCATAAATAATAGAAGTATGGAGATAAAACACAGGAATTTATGCAACAGTCTTCTTTATTGATCTTCAGTGTAATTTTACAGAATCAAAACTTCCCTCCACAATCAGCTACAAGGTTCTGCGCACTTAGCTGCGGACACTACTCTAAGTGTTTGCCCACTCAGCTGCAAGTCCTTTTCCTCCTCTAAGACTTACTTCTTTGAGCTAACCCTCTAGACTCTTTTTGTCATACCCATAGACAAAGACATAGATATCCTTAGACTCTCTAAGACATAGCTATTTATACAATCCCATGGTCCACGGATCATGGGGGGATCTTCAAAAACTGACTCAAGTTTACATAAACGATGGTAAAAACCCTTTTTGGCTCTTAACTAACAACACACTCCGCGTTGACAATTCGTGGATATGTTACATATTTTTACATCAAAACTTGGGCTTTTACCCCAAAAATGACCCAAGGGACCCCATCCCAATAGCTTGATCACAAAAGTACCAACAAAAAATTTGTATGTAGTAAGGGAGGGCACTCTAGGATCCCAGAGTGCATCCAAAACTCGTGAGAGGCCAATTGAGTCCATGACCACCATATTCCAATCAGGGATACTTTTACTAAAGTATGAGAAAACCTTGTCCAAGCAAGCCATCATTTCTTGTACTAAAATAAAGAAAGGGAAAACTGACCCAAACATTTGTTTGAGGGATAAGACTTTGGAGTGTTCACTAAACCCATGTAGGTTTAGAGAAAGACAATTCATGTAGGAGGATGTATCATGGGCACATCACCTCTAAGGGCCCAAGGAAATGCATGAGTAATGGGGATGTCAAGAAAGATAGCTAACTCATAGAATTGGAGGGAATTTGAAGTTGTAACATGTTTAAAGTAATGTGAACCTCATCCCACAATCCTATGGGTGGTAATGTTCCGAGTAGAGTTAGGACTAACAATCTTTGGGGATTTACGGGATTGGCCTCTGTGAATAAATAATGAAGCCAAATCCATAATAAGATTCACCATAAGGAATTCAATGTTGATTCCAATTGAATTATGGGGGGAGTTTTCTAGGGATGTTCCAACATGGGTAGGGGGAAGGGAAGGTGAAGAGATGATAGTGAGGTGCCCTAGGGGGGGACAAGTTGGGAATGGGGGTATAGTGAGAGTGGTGATAATTAAGCATCTCAGGGGAGGGGTGAGTGGGTAATGTGGAAGGGGAATTGGGGGGAAGGGTATGTATGGAAGAATGTGGAGAGTGGGGAGAAGGGTGGGGAACTTTTATTGATTGTTGTAACAACCCTGGTGAAAATTTGATGTAATAAAAGTTAATAAAGGAAAAATAAGACCACAGGAAAGGGACACTTATTCCAAGCTAAATTTTGGGAAAATATATCCTAGTGGGCATCATTGGATGTGTGTTTTGGCTAAGGAAAAATGGCAAAGGCTAAGGAAAATGCATTAAAAGGTAAAAAGGCATTTTTGGCACATTTATTTATGAAAATAAAGGAAAATAGGAGAAAAGGAAGATGAAAGGTCACATGTTGCATGTGAGGAGGAAAATGAAGGAAAATAATGGAAAATGAAAAAATTAGAGGCCTCATTAATAAATATGATTCTAAGGATCAGTTCGCACGCTTGGTTTGTGCTATGCTCTTGGTCAGTTCAAGTTTGGATCTCTCTCATTATTCTCTCTCTTTCTCACTCTTGGTCACTTAGAGTTTTCTTGGTGCACTCTACCTTTGGATCAAGGAAGGAAAATAAAGCAAAGAGAAAGGAATGAAATCAAGTATCAAGGAACGTAAAGAAGGATCAAGTAGTTTTAGCAAGAATACTCACAAGTAACCTTTTGCATGTGTGATTTCCTAGCTGGTTTCGACATGCATGGGTTTGCATGTTGGTGTATGGTTCTCTTATTGTCAGTGGGATGGTTTTGTTGGGTTTTTATAGTGGTTTTCAACCTATCCTTAATTTTTTTTGGACGCCATGGTGCTGGGATGTTTATTTCACTTGTTGAGCTTTGGTTTGCTGGATGTATTTGGGAATCCAAGGCAGAGGTGGTCTCAAGGTTCATTCCCAAAGGCCTAGGAATCCCTTGACTGATTTTGGTAGGTTACACCATAAAGTATGAAGGAGAAGTCTCAATTTAGGGCCTAGTGATCTGGCTTGGATTGCGGTAAAGCCTGAGAAACGGGTCTAGGTTTAGGGCCTAGTAATCTGGGGTTGGATTGTGGTAAAACCTAAGAAACAAGGAGACAAAAAATCCTTCAAGGATAGTGATGGATTCTCGATGGAATTCCAAGTTCAGTTTTGTTGTGATTGAAACATTGGTTTTGGTGTGATCGCAGTTTGATGAGGGTGGAGGTGGTTTAACCTCTAGATTCCCTTGGTTGTTCTTGGATTGTTGTTTCTATGAGATATCACAGTCATGCTTGGAATATGGCATGGGGGTGACTCGCTGAAAGAGATATTTGGTTCATCCATGTCTATGGTCAAGTAGTACGTGGAAGTCCTTAACCTCGTCAGATTTGCCTATGATTAATAAAAGCTAAGCTATATTACTTTTCTACCAATTTATATGTGGATTTAATTGTTGTCATATATTTAATACTTATATGGTTTTGTTTTAGTTATAAGCATGGTTAAATTATTGGTTCATGTCATGGTTATTTCATGTATTTACTTGTAATTGTTAAATGGATGGAGGCAAGACTTAATTGATGATATAATAGTTCAATGGAGAAGGACATGATCATTTTATTTCTGTTTCATAAGTTCTTTCAGCTATGTATGCTCCGTCTTGTATCCTATACTAGTAGGTTGCATTGATGCCAAGTGTTTGATATAATGTCAGTCTCGGATGGGGATGCTCAAGCCTAGTCCTGAGGTTTATTTTTTATTTATGAGCATTTTTATCATGTCTTTGATGGATTTTGAAGGTTGTAGCAAGTTCTGAGAAAAGGTCAGGATTCTCGGCTAGAGAAGTGGTTCAAATCTTGGGGTCATTGACACAGGTCTATTGAGAAAAGTCCATAGTCACTCACACATAGGCCTATGAGAGTGACTATAGTTTGTTGGTCATTGTCTTGCCTATAACATGAGAGCGACTTTGAGTTAAAAGGCTTAAAACATTAGTAGGACCCAGGGGCAGGATGTTTGAGTGGCTGACATGTCTCCTAGGGGTTTCATTTCTGATGTGGATGGGTTTTTTTGATTTGTTGTATCAATTCCAATTCCTTAAGGCTACCAAGGAGATTTAATCCCTTATAGTGACCTATCTCATCACATGTTTGCCTCAGTTGGTTGGTTGCTTGGGTGGACCTAGGAGGAAGGGGTGTTACAGATTGGTATCAAAGCCAAGTTGTGCTCTCCTTAGGTTAATGTGTTGGTCATGCATGCATGTCAGTTTCATGTGTGTCTCAAACACTTTCATTCCATGTGCTTGTTTCATTGCATCATGTTGATCATGATTGTAGTAAGGTTTTCATAAGGAGCTTGATGTGATTTTGTGGGATGCATCATCAGGAGTATATGAATGGTTACATGATTATATGCAACTTGATTACATCCTTGTATGTTAGGTTGCATTCTTGTATGTTTGATTACATGTATCAATATTGTAGGTTGGTTACAAGAATTCACCTCTTGTGTCCGACTACATGAATTCATGTGTATGTGTAACTAATTATGCATTGTTTATGCATGTTGACCGTTGCATGGGGCAATGTGTACAATGGAGTGATGTTTGTTTTCATGCATAAGTTCATGGTTTGTGCGGTTGATACGGTCATGCATTAATGACTGGACTCTAGCTAGAATGAGGTGTATATGGTTTGGTACTAATAGGCTATATGTATATACCAATTCGTTATGCATGTATGGTCTTCGTTACAGTTATGCATGAATATTAGGTCAAAAATGCCCCATGAATTCATGGTATGAAATTTAGGTTAGCAGGGTGATATTGGTATGTTATGATGCTAATGTGTTGGTTGAGATAGATCAAGAGATGCAAATCGTTATAATGAGGTTACAACATCAGAATTTGGAGTAATAGAAGATCATCATATAGGTATTGTATGTTTGGAATGCAAGTATGTAAGTCAAGGATTGTTATATGCATTATTTTTATACACATTAGGTTTATGTACATGTCTTTTCATGAAATGGTTACATACATGATAGGTGATAGTTGATTATCATAGCCATAAGCACATGTGTCGTATAGTCAAGAATGATGGTAACCTATGGTTGTATACATTGATATTGTTGTTTTACATTAGATAACATGATGATTAGGTTTTATATTGTTGATAAGCATGATATTTAGCTTATTGTTGTTATATGATATTAACTTGATGGTCAAGGTTATCTCATTGAGATCTTGATGTTGTAATTTGGATTGGCCATATGCATTATGGTTATGTTCATTGCATTGAATATCTTGATGTTATATGTATTGTGTTGGCTTGGCCTATGTAGATGGTTATCATTGCGATATTTAGGTATGAGTGACATATTTGTGATTTGGTTTCGTACTAATCTAGAATGATCATACATGTGTGATTACTATGCATAAATGATACTTGTTCATGAACTTATGATGCAAACGTGTTAGTTAGTGAGTGTTATGGATAGCATGATCTTATTTAAGTTTAAGCATTGAAAGTTATATCGTGCTAACTAGTTTGATTATGCAGACAAGACAACCTCCCCTAAACCTTAAACCATAAACCCTAAACACTAAACCCTATAACCCTAAACCCTAAACCCTAAGCCCTAAACCCTAAACGAGTAAGGTACGAGATTTATTATCTCATATATTTCATGCTTGATTGTTTGATTATGTTGTCTAGTTAATTTATTTAAGATGGTATCTTGCAAGTTGGTTGAATGTTTGATGAATTGCATAATATGAGTATGTGTTCAAATTAACTTGTTTTGAGATGATTTTACTAAGACATATATGTTGAGACAACTGATATGTACTTGAGTATAGTAGGAGATAGTTGTAGCATTGTGTCAAAGGAATGTGAGTTGTCTATGTATTATGACATGCTTGTTAGTCTTGGTAAGGATTGATTTCAAATTGTTAGATATGATTGTTTTGATCTTTAGAACGTGAGACTGACATGTGTGAGAAAGATGCAGGGCAACATTCTTGGTATTAGTGTGATAAGGTAATAGTTGATGTGTTTATATAACTAACAGTTGGCTAATGTGACGGTACTAGTAAGCCTAGATTGCAACCAAGTAAAAAGGTAAAAGGAATGAATTGGAAAAGGATTCCTTTATTGGTTTTAACCCTGTACAGAAATTACCTGCACACAAATTATAAAACATAGAAAATAAGAAATGTAAGAGCATAACACATAAAACACATATACACAGATATTTTCCGCTGGATCCCAAAAGTGGGACTACCAGATTGATTTTTCATTATGTTACTTTCAATGTTAAAATACAAATTTATACATGCCAAAGCATCCAATACCATGGACCGAAAACCATCGTGTCCAAAACCATGTGCGAAAACCATGTACAAAACCATAGGTAGGTCTGCCCAACCTAATATAGGGTCCAAAAAAGAATTTCCCTTGGATGCTGCCCCAGACCCTGTAGAGGGGTCTACTGACCTCCCTCAAACCCCCTGGATAAGGGGGGCTTCCACCCCCTTTCTACGCAATCGGTGCAACGAAGGGGGGGGGGGGGGGGCG
>APFE031067127.1:178317-218643 GCA_000404065.3 Pinus taeda
TATTAAACCTCTGCAATATTGTCTCAACATACTTCCTTTGGTTTAACCAGAGCTTCCTCTTTGCCCAATCTCTTTTAATTTCCATGCCCAAAATATAGCTTGCAGCACCAACATCTTTCATGTCGAATTTGGAGGACAATTGGGTCTTGAAATCCTAGATAATTTCTTTATCATTTCCAACTAGAAACATATCATCCACATACAAGACGAGATAAATAACACGATCACCAATTAATTTAAAATACACACAATGATCTGCTTTGCTTCTGGTGAAGCCAAGTCCCCGTGTAAATATATCAAATTTCTGATACCATATCCTTGGTGACTGTTTTAACCCATACAAAGACTTCTTTAACTTGCGTACCAGTTCTTTCTTACCCTTCACCAAAAATCCTTCAAGTTGCTTCATGCAGATCTCCTCTTCAAGATCTCCATGAAGAAATGTTGTCTTCACATCCATCTGTTCTACCTCAAAATCAAAAGTAGCAACAACAAATAAAAGTAATCTAATAGAAGCTACCTTGGCAATAGGAGAAAAAATATCACCAAAATCAATTCCCGGCACTTGGGAATAATCTTTTGCTACCTACCGAGCTTTTTATTTCTCCACCTTTCCTTTTGCATTTGTCTTCTTCTTGAACACCCATTTGCTGCCAATGGGTTTCCTTCCAACCAGCAACTCCACCAACTCCCACGCCTCATTTTTGTGCGAAGATGTCATTTCATCAACCATGGCCTCTTTCTAGAGATTGAAATCCTCTGAATCTACTTCTTCCTTCACAGTTTTGGGATCATCATCAATAGTATTTAAAGTAAAATTTGAACAGAAAGAAGATGGACTATACCTTTCTGGTTGCCTTCTTTCTCGAACTGATCTTCTCACACATGGATTTTGTGGCTCTTCATTTTCTGATTCCTCTTTTGTTGTAGAGTCTGATTCTTCCTCTTTTAGCTCAAACTCTATCTTCTTAGGTTCCTTTGGTTGGACTTCATGTTTAATAATATCTTTAACCTCTTTGAACACCACATCTCGGTTGTACACAACCTTCCTTGTTACTGGGTTCCAAACCTTACAACCCTTTAAACCATCCTTATACCCAATAAAGATTCACTTTTCAGATTTACTATCCAATTTTGTTCTTTTCTCCTTTGGAACATGTACATATGCATCACATCCAAATACCCTTAGATGTGAAAGAGATGGTTTCTTTCCAGTCCATACCTCTTGTGGAGTCTTATCCTCCAATGCTGATGAAGGTGACTTGTTAACCAGGTAACATGTAGTCTCCATCGCCTCTACCCAGAATTCCTCTCCTAGCTCGGAACCACTAAGCATACTTCTTGCCCTTTCCATCAACGTCTTTTTCATTCTTTCTACAAATCCATTTTTCTCAGGTGTATATGGAGTACTCTTTTTCCATGCTATACCACACTTCTTATAGAAATCTTCAAATTCCTTACTGCAAAACTCTCCACTGTTATCTATCCTCAACACCCTTATCTTTTTCTCTTTCTGGTTTTCCACTAGAGCCGTAAATTTTGTAAACCTGTCAAAGATTTCAGATTTCTTCTTGGGGAAATATATCAATGTATTCCTTGAGAAGTCATATATAAATGATACATAGTACATAGACTTACCTAGTGATGGAACCTTCACAGGTCCAAACCATCACTGTGCCAAGCTCTAATATCTGTGTTTCACCCTCTTACCACCAGAGGGGAAACTCACCCGATTTTGCTTCCCATATACACAATTTTCAAAGAAATCAAAATATCGACAACTATTAGTCATACCTTCTACCATACCTTTACCATGAAGTATTCAAAGTCCCTTCTCTCCAATATGTCCAAGCCTTTGATGCCATAGCATGGCTTTTTCTCCAGAGACCATTATATTTTCTACTCCACTTTCAGGAACCATAGAACTATTGCACTAATCAATAACAGTGCTACCTTGCAGCTTGTACATAGTTCCTATCCAAACTCCCTGCATCAATACTAGTGTTCCCTGAATCATCTTGCAGGTATCTTTCTCAAACACTTTTTTTACACCTACATCATCAAACTTGCTTACAAAAATAATATTTTTGGCCAATGCAGGAATACGTAGAATGCTTGGAAGTGTTCTAACCCTTCCACCTTGCAACTTCAACTTTAATTTTCTGCGACCAATGATTCCAGCCTTCCTATAATCCCCTAAGAATACATCACCACCATCATATTTCTCATACTCGTAGAACCACTCTCTATGGGGAGTGAAGTTAAAAGATGCACCTGAGTCAATCAACCATGCCTCATTATCTACATGTGTACTTGAAGAAGCCAAGTATACATCCCCACCTTTATCTGAGGTGGTTTTCACCTCTGTAGAAGCAACATCATCAGATCCCTTTCCTTTGTCAGGAGCTTTAGATTTACAGTCCCTTTTGTAGTGTCATTCCTTTCCGCATTTCTAGCACACCACCTTTACACGTTTTCTTGGAGATTTAGATCTCCCACTCAATGACTTATTTTTGTTTTTGTTTTGGGACTGTCCTCATACACACAAGGAATCACCATTCTGGCTCTCCATATATTTCCATCTCATCTCCTTTGTCAACAAGGATGAGACTATTTCATCAAACTGCAAGGCAGTTTCATTGCTACCCATTGTAATAACCAGACTATCCCATGAATTTGGTAGAGAACACAATAAACTAATGCACTTATCTTCATCTAAAATTTTAATATCAGTAGAAAATAACTGACTTACCACAGTATTAAATTCATTCAGATGCTCTTTCACTGAGTCTTCATCTTTCATCCTCAGGTTATACAACTTTTTTTGTCGGAATAGTTTATTCACCAGAGGCTTAGATTGGTACGAAGTGCCTAACTTGTCCCACAAAGCCTTCATCATAGCTTCCCCCGATATATTCAGCAATACTGAATCTAAGACACAAAATCGTATTGTGCTCTTTACCTTTTGATCCAACTTCTTCCATTCTTCATCGGATAATCCAGTTGGTTTAGTACCTGGATCTACCACAATCCACTGATCTTTATCCACCAACAAATCCTCCATCTTGAGTTTCCATAACTCAAAACTCTGACCATTAAATTTCTCGATCTCTATCTTTACACTACTCACAATCTTCTTTCACTACCAGAATTGATTCCGTAGATCTCCCACTAAACAAGGTCTACCACAGGCCCGAGTGAAACCCCTCAGCAACAAAGGTGTCCCCTTGAAGCCAAAATAGCTCTGATACCAAATGTCAGTTTTAACCCCATACATAAATTACCTACATATGAGTTCTAAAACACAAAAAATGAACAATGCGAGAACATAACACATAAAACACATATACACAAAGATTTTCCCCTAGATCCAAAACCGGGACTACCAAACTGAATTTTCATTATGTTCCTTTCAATGTTACAATACATATTTATACATGCTAAAGCATCCAATACCATGGAAAAAAATCCATCACGTCCAAAACCATGTGTGCAAACCATACACAAAACCATAGGTAAGTCCACCCAACCTAATATAACACAACCCAACATCCTTTGACTAGGTTTGGAAACCCTAATTCCAAAGGAATGAGTACTTTGCATACGGAAGTGTTATTAACCTTGATATTGTCAACATTATGTGGATATGTGCAAGATTCATTAAAGATGCACTTGATAGGTATATTAGCTAGTCTCTAGCTATAGGTGGATCTATCAAGGGAATTGGAGTCCCTTGCGACATGGCATAGATGTGTTCAGCTACAAGGCAACGTGATTGACACAACAAGATAAGGTATCTAGTGTATTTTTATATTTATTTATGCACTGACAATTATGTGTTATGGAAATATGATGCAGGGAGTTGCATGGCAAGAGAAATTGCCATGAAATATTGAAGAAGGCTCTGCTTGAGCTTTTGTTGGGAACCATAGGGATTTATTCATGGTGTTTCTAGTTAGTCTTGTGCTTTTCATATTTTGCGATTGTTGTGCTTGATTTATGATTTTAATTGTGTCTAGTGCATAGCTATGCCACTTTATTGTAGTGTTGTGTTGTTATTGGTTTTCATGGTTTTCTTCTTGGTTGTTTATTGCTATCACCTTTTATGTTTTGAGTCTTGGGAATTGTTTGGGAAAGAGGAAATTTAATGGAGTTTAGGGAGAGATGTGTGGTACCCAATAGGTAATGTAAGACTCAGATGAAGCTTTTTTCATGAGTAAGTGCAATGGAAGGTAAGACTATGACAATTGGTTGGACTAGTTGGTCCATAGTGGTAAACAGGCGGTGGCAATACAAACATGTGAAAAGTAACTAGAAAAGGTAAATTAAATGGATCTGAGGTGTCAGATGCCTTGGCTATGTTGGGAATGATTTTCTCAATGTTATGCATGTTGAGCATGAATGAAGGAATTTTTCTTAACCTAGACCTTATATTATTTGTAATTATGTTATGATCGTGATTATGCTAATGTTTATATATGCATACATGTATGTGTGTACGTTGTTGTTTGACAAAATGATGTTTTTTTTATGCTAATGATTACATATGTATGTATGCACATATCGATGTCATTGTATAACAAGGTCATCAAGAATCTTCCTTGTGGAGGAATGATTGCTTATGCAGCAAAATGACATGAAGAGGTCCCTGGATATGCGTAATCAAGTAGGAAGAATAGTCATGACAAATATATGAGATCAGTATCATGTGAATATGAATTTATATTGTATGCTTCTATTATGCCTATGATTATGTTATGGATAAGTTATAGCGAGGGATACAACAATGAAATGAAAGTAGTGTGGTTTGCGACATGTCGAGACAAGCATGGATAAGACACTCGAAGCAAGGTTGCTTGGAAGAGACAATGTGGTTCTGGGTGTGTGGTACTATTTTCATGCACATGATGTTATGTGCATCTAGATATTGGATATGCGGTGCTATGTACATCTTGTACTATGCGTGTGATGTATATGTGCTATTGTTTTCATATGGTTCTTTTTGCATGTTGGATACATGGTGTTGTGTACATATAATGTTATGTACATGTTGGATATGTAGTTCTATGTACATGTGGTGTTGTGTGCGTGTTGTACATGTGGATCTATGTACATATCGTGTTGTGTGAATGATTATACAAGTGGTGTTATGTGCATGGGGTGTTGTGTGCATGTTGTACAAGTGGCATTGTGTGTAGGTGGTGTTGTGTACATGTCGTGCATGTAGCATTTTGTACATGTGGTGTTGTGTACATGTCGTGTGTGTGGTATTGTGTACATGTGGTATTGTGTATGCATTGTACAATGATTTCATGTACATATGGCATTATGTACACATTGTGCAAGCGGTGTCATGTACATTTTATGTTGTGCATGAGTTGTGCAAGTGGTGTCATGTACATGTAATGTTGTGCACACATTGTGCAGGTGGTGCTTTGTACATATGGTACTGGCGTATGTGTGGTATTGTGCACATGTCATACATGCTTTGTTAAAGGAATGTGGTACTAGGTGCATGTATTTCAGGGTGTTGTATGTCATGTGTGGTTGTATGTGTGTGAAGCACACTATGTGTATGTTCTGATGGTTGAGGAGAAGGCACTAGGTGTTTTGCTAGTGTGGAAACTAGTCTGAAGTGCATATGGAATAAAGACAAAGGTAGAAGCTCAGGATTGATGAAAGGATAAGTATCATCATTTCATTTCATTTTTATTATGCATGTGATTTATGACTATGGTATATGTGATTATATGAGATCTATGATTATATTTTATGATGGTTACATGTGATTTATGATGCATATTTATGATGGTTTCTTTTTTAGATAATGAGATGTGATATGTTGATGCATGATGTTTTAATCAAACAGTTAGTCTGACTTGTGTGACAAGAAGCAAACAGGACTACAATTGCACCTTATTAATTAACTACCAATGAGGTATGATTTGAGGTTATTTCAATTTATTTGAATCTAATGGAAATTATGTTCTTGGAACAAGAATGCATGAACATGCCAAGTTGGGTGGTTAAAATTGATTGTAATAATTGGCAACAGTAGCAAAAGAAATTGGAACATGCACCAATATGCTCGTAGATCACTTCAGGAGGAGGGCCCTTGTGGGACATTGGTACCCAATAGTGTCCATTGATTTCCATGAGCATGCTATGACCGGTATGATAGTTTTGAGGTAGGTATATGCCTTGGTTCTCTGATCTTTCGATGTGAGGAAGCCTTTCCAAGGGATGTATCGCCTGGGTTAGGGGATGTTGGGGAACTTGGAAGGTGAGTGATTACATGGAAGGGGGTGACTGGGTTTCCCAACGGACTATGTGGCAGAGAAGGGAAGGTCGTGGATATATTTTTTTTGGTCATTAGCATTTCCAGATGGAATCAAATGCACATTGGGATTATGGCTCGAATCAATGAGCCGGTAACTATTTGTTGAGGGGGAAGTGGCGAATGATTATAGCCCCATACATTGGATGTAGGTTTGAATGTGGCAGTGGATCGTGGACTTCTTGGGAAGGAGGTGAATCTTGGTATTACTTTGAGCGTAGAGGTGTGAGCCTCCAAATTCCCTTGTTTATTGATACAGGCATCGTATTGTAGATTGGTTGGTATAGAAAATGTGCATGTGTATATAAGGTTATTGTGAATACTGTAATGAGCTATATTATAAAGCTCCAGTATCCGGTATGTTGTCATGTTATCATGATGTTTTACTTTTGAGTAGGTCTTTCATTGTAAATACTGCAACGAGCTAAGTTATAAAGCTCCATGGGCAGTATGTTTTCTTTTCAGTGGTGTTCTTGAGTTCTTGGTGTGGTTTAACACTGAGGACGATGTTCCCCAAGGGGGAGGGTTTTGTAACAGTTGTGGTGAAAATTTCATGTAATAAATTTAGTAGAGGAAAAATAAGACCACACATAAGGGACACTTATTCCAAGCTGAATGTTGGGAAAATATATCCTAGTGGGCATCAATCGATGTGTTAGGCCCCTATACTACTAGTGTAACCCCTTATTGTTATTAGTACAACCCCATTATTATATTGTTGTACCCATGTAGTCCCTATATTGTTACTATTGTGCCCCATAAAAGCCCACTATTGTTATTATTGTGTCCTTACATTAGTATTGCTATGTTAGCTTTGATTATATTATGACCTCTTAGACTCCTATATATAGAAAGGAGGTCTTGTCATTTGTATCATCCAAGAATTTCCCATTTGTGTAATGTAAAGGAGGTTTCTCCCTAAAAGAGGTTTATTTCTAAGGTGTTCATCTATCTTTTCTATCTTTTTGTGAGCTGGTTTCATAGCATTTGGTATCAGAGCTTTGGATTCTAGGGTTTCATTGCTCCAAAATAGGTCAGCATGGAATTTTCGCTATAACTTATTTTCTGTGAAGTTTTAGAATCTACAAAAACAACCCATTTGAGAAGAAATTGCGTTGAATCTTGCTTCCAAATTTCATATATTGTCTCGATTTATTTGAGGATATATGATTTGAGGAAGTTAGGCTTTTGGAAGATGCCCGAATTACATCCTAAACAGGTGACCTGGAAAAAATTGTCATACCTATATTTGTGAGCATCAGATTGAAATTTCATAAGAAGTTATAGAAAGAAGATGGACTATAGTCCTTTGTGTGTATTTTTCAGATCTGAAGGTCAAAACAATGACATGTGGTACGTCATACAATTTTGTTATTCTGAAAATGTGTATAATCAGGTCATCCTGGAAAATTGTGTATAACTATTTCTTGGAGAATCCAATTTCGATCAAACTGGTGGAATTGGAAAGAGGACGCAAAGTACTACTGCAGATCACAATTTTAGAACTGGAAAATCGGAAATTACAGAGTTACAATCGTTTCAAGATCGAGCTCATAAAATCAAGAAAAAGCGAGATGAGGAAGTTTGATGGCAAGGATCTGGTAAATTGGATACTACAGATGGAGAAATATTTTGATCTACATGGTGTACCACTATTACAAAAGGTATGTATTGCATCTAATTATTTAGAACCGAATCAATTTTTATGGTATAAAGGACTTTGTCCTCGTAAACCACTTGTAACGTGGTTAATTTTCACGGAGGAAATGATAGCACATTATGAGGATACAAAGAGAAACACCTTCTTTAGCCAATTGATAAATCTCAAACAAAAGTGTTCAATGGTAGAACACATTGAGGACTTTCAAAAATTGAATATAAAGGTAAATGATATTCCAGAGAAGCAAAGGATTGACGTCTCCATAGGGACTTTAAAGGATAAAATTCAACGTGAGGTTTGTCTTTGGGAACCTAATTCATTGGAGAAGGCATTCAGGTTGGCAAGAAAAGTGGAAAGAAAAATTATGGAAAAAATGAATTCTAGCCCTCACAACTATCAACATGGAAGTGTTGTTTCTCCTCGCCTTCGACAACCTACAAAGGGTGACACCACAACAATTGGAAGAAAAAAGAGAAAAAGGGCTTTGTTACAATTGTGATAGCAAATGTACTAAAGGTCATAAGTGTGTTGAGAAGAAATTATTTTACATTGATTATGAAGAGGAGGAAGAAAAGGATTAAGAAACATCAAAAGAAGATGATACACACTGGGAACCAACTCCAGAGAAAGAAGAAATGAATCCAACCATATCTTGTAAGGCATTGGCAAGAATTACCACTCCTCAAACT
Source organism: Pinus taeda (assembly GCA_000404065.3). Taxonomy (NCBI): domain Eukaryota; kingdom Viridiplantae; phylum Streptophyta; class Pinopsida; order Pinales; family Pinaceae; genus Pinus; species Pinus taeda. The sequence goes on from APFE031067127.1 coordinate 187,004, forward strand.
CTCAAGATAGAAGGACATATCAAGAAGAAAAAGGTTCAAGAAGTGAAAGATCACATCAAGAAAGAAGAAATGAATCCAACCATATCTTGTAACGCATTGGCTGCAATTACCACTCCTCAAACTATCAAGATAGAAGGACATATTAAGAAGAAAAATGTTCAAGAAGTGAAAGATCACATCGAACATCAAGAAATGAATCCAATCATATCTTGTGAAGCATTGGAAGAAATTACCACTCCTCAAACTCTAAAGATAGAAGGACATATTAGGAAGAAAAAGGTTCAAGCAATGAAAGATCACATCGAGCACCGACAACAAGTTCTCCAAATTTTACAGGATAACGCCACTTTGGTGAAGAATCGAATGAAACAACAGGTAGATCAACATCATAGTGAAAAATGTTTTGATGTAGGTGACTGGGTATTTTTGCGACTACATCTCAAGCAAGCTATTTACGAGAAGGAAATGTTGGCAATACTACGTCCACTTAATAAATGGCAACCTTACGTAGTGAGAAGACACTTCAAGGTGAAAATGGATCATGATAGTCTTAAATACTTTTTAGAACAAATATTATCTTTAGAAGAGCAGAAAAAATGGGCCACAAATATATTGGGTTATGACTTCCACATCATCTATAGAAAAGGGAAGCAAAATTTTGTTGTAGATGCACTCTCAAGAAAGGATGAGGATGTGGAAGCATTGTTTTGTGCTCTCTCTATTATCCAACCAGATTAGACAAACGAAGCAATGGATGAATTGAAGAAGGGAAACGAAGTGTGGTCACTCATTCAAAAGTTGCAGAAGATCCAAATTCAAAAAATATTGCGAGAACTTGAAGAGGAAGGAAAAATCATATTGGAACCTGGAGTAGTCATAGAAATATGAACTCGACAATTATGAAATCGATTAATTTCAGAGTATCTCATCAAGGGGGAGAACTCACCCGCTGAAGATTCCACATGGGAGGACAAGAATTTTATACAAAAGCATCAAGAAATACTCAAGCATTGAGGACAACACTTTTTGAAGGAGAGGGGCATGTTAGGCTCCTATACTGTTAGTGTAGTCCCCATATTGTAACTATTATGCCCCATAGAATCCCACTATTGTTATTATTGTGTCCTTACATTAGTATTGTTTTTTCGGCTCCGATTATATTATGACCTCTTAGACTCATATTTATAGAAAGGAGGTATTTTCATTTGTATCATCCAAGAATTGTTCATTTGTGTAATGTAAAGGAGGTTGCCCCCTCGAAGAGGCTTATTTCTAAGGCGTTCATCTGTATTTTCTATCTTTTTGTGAGCTGGTTTCATAACACGATGTGTGTTGTGGCTACGAAAAGTTGGCAAAGGCTATGGCAAAGGCATTAAAAGGGAAAAAGGCATTTTTGGCATATCTATTTATGAAAATAAAGGAAAATAGGAGAAAAGGAAGATGAAAGGTCACATGTTGCATGTGAGGAGGAAAATGAAGGAAAATAATGGAAAATTAAGAAATTAGAGGCCTCATTAATAAAAAGGATTACCAGGATTAGTTGGTAGGCTTGTTCAATGTTAAGCTTTTGGTTAGTTAAATTTTTGAGCTCTCTCATTATTCTCTCTCTTTCTCATTCTTGGTCACTTAGAGTTTTCTTGGAGCACTCTAGCTTTGGATCAAGTAAGGAAAAGCAATAAAAGGGAGAGGAGGAAGGAAAGAAAGGATCAAGGAAAGGCAAGGATGCTTTTGCTAGGTTATGTCTTGAGCCCATGGGATATTCTTAATGCGCTCGAGGTCGTCTTGATGCATAAAGTGGAAACTGAACCATTCGTTGATAAGTATGCTAGCTTTAAGAGGAATCCAAAATAAACTCCCATTTCTTCTCCACCCACTCCTACATATCCAACTCTGAGAGATGTGCAAAAGACCATCTAGCCACAAGAGCATGCTTTTGTAGACTGGTAACTCTATCCCACATAACATCATAACAAAAACTCAAAATCTAGGTCTCTGGTGCAGGGTTGATGGGCTGATGTCACACAAGTTTCCTTTTTCGATGTGAAACAATGAGGAAAGAACTCCTAGAGTCATGAGGCACTGCATGTGTGCCACCAAGTAGGCACACAGTGTGAGGAAAAGTGGATGAGCAAATAGGGTCCACCCAAGAAGTAGTTGCGATATTATTGTGGAGCAATGCACGTTCTACATCCAAGGTGGCCATAATAAAAGCCTCATGATAGGACACATCAATATCCAAAGTCAAAATCATAGAATCAATATTCATGTATGGAATATGGTGACTGGCCTAATCCAAACCGACGAAAATGGGGAATGGCCAATCAAGCAAAGAAAGTCAAAGTATCAGGGCATAGGAAGGGGTAAGTGGAGGAAATAGGGTATAATCTGAAAAAATGCCAAAAGGACATATGGAAGTCTACAAGAATAAACAAATGGGGGGGAAATACAAAAGCCATCCAGACAATTAAGACCAACCACCCTTTTAATAGTGACCAATCTAGAAAAGAGCACCAAAATACCACCGATGGTATTACCTAGAGTTTGTATTCGTCACTTTCTAGATATGGATAGAGTGGGTGGTGACGGATATAATAAAATATACCAAGGCACACATTGAAATAGGTAGTCGAAATAGAAAGTCCTAATATAGGTTGTGTTCTAAAGATAATATAAGTGACCCAACTATCAAAGGGAGGAATATGTCAATCAGAAATAATTAACCCACCAATCCAGGCCAGACTCCCAATGAAAAACAATTAAGAATAGTCACTCTCAAGGATGCGAGATCACCCCATCTAGTAAGGAAATCTAACAAAGCAATCCAACATTGAATGATCAAGGTAGTCGAGGAAAAATTCGGAAATACCACTAGGAAAATTTAGGTGCCATGCCATAGAAATTATAGTCAAACGACGAGGGAACATGCACCACCCCAATTTACCAAAATTCCTAACAAAGAAACATACAAGAACTCCCCGTGGGAGACAGAAAATCAGGATCCATTAACTAGTAAATCAACCCAAAATAGACTTCCCAAATCCAAAAGTTTATATTGCCACCTGCAGGTAGCTGAGAAGCAAAGCTCATGTACCACCAAAACTGCATAGTACCAGTGAGTGACAATATCAAAATATGTCAACCTGTCGAGAAAAATAGAAAAAAACCATGACCAAAAATAGGAAGCTAACAACAACAACATCACTAATATCCCAAACACTTCCACCATTTATGGAAACACCTAAATATGATGTCCTTAAAAGGGCAAGAGATATTAAACACCGCCAACCATGCTTTCAAAAGATAACATAATTTATAATGATCATGTGGAATCCCAATATCAAGATTTATGTCCAGACAAAGAAAATTATGAAAACATGCCCCAAGGAACATGTGGATTCTTCTAAAGAGACCACTAGTGTGTAGTCACAATCAAATTGTTATGTTGGCTTGTTGGGGCCTCACCTAGGTTTAGAGTTAATTAGGCAAACAAATCCTTGTACTATTGGCCCTTTCGGAAATAGTCTATGGAGCGCAGACTGAGGTCTCACCTGAAGTAGTATGGGGGGTGCTGGAACTAGGTTTCCAAACCCTTGAGATGTTTGAGGGGTTGATTTGGTCCAACTATGAGTCCCTTCACACAAGTTACTTTGCACACTTCCCTGGCCTTTTCACCCTAATATATTCGCCTTCACACAACCCTAACCAGGGGTTGTGGGGCTTTCGCACTACTAGAGTAGCAATCTGCACTATTTCCCTAAGTTACACACGAGATATTTACTTATCTGCTTATGATAGTCAGTTATCTTTGCGTAAACAGATGCCTTATATTATATTTACTTATTCAGCACATTCATATCAGTTCATGCAATGAATGAATGTTAAACTTGTATTTCATACCCAATAATACATAAAACAGGAAAAGATACACAAAAATATGGTAGAACTTCTCTTTTACTAATTCTCCCAATGGTTACAAACTCGACCTGCCCTACGCACTCAACTACAGAGCCTTCTCCTACTCTACGACCCAAACACATGACTTACACTTCGACTCAATGCTTCTATTCCTTTTCTCACCAATTCATCAGATTCTTCTATTAGATCCTATCTTTACACTTAGAGCCTCTCTCTATTTATACAATCCGGACATTACATTACAAAAACAAGGGCAGACAACACTATGACTCTATTACGAATTTGCACTCTGCACCCACAATTCGCGAAGTCTTTACAATGGACTTAGTCAAAACTTGGGCTTTAAGTCCCAAAATATGCCTTAGGGGCCCAACATGCCCCCAACACAAACATCATGCCTCGCCCTTGAGTCACTCTGTCGGTGCAAAGATATTTGCGTGCAGACCCTCTAACTCTACTCAGATGGCTACAAGGTTGGCAACGCACTGAATGGATGCTTGTTGAAGCTCGTGTACTCGTTTTTTCGAGACCGCAGTGTTGAAACTGCTCCCTTGCATCTATTCTTGCATCCCTTTCATTTGCACGAGCTTGCCTTCAATTGTTGTTGTAATGATGAAGGCCTCATCAATCCAAGGCTAAATGTGCGCCTTCAAAACTGCCTTTGTATGTCGCACTGCGTCTACTCGTTCTTTTAGCACTTTCACCTGTTGCATTCCCGTGAGCCTCTGAGTGAGACCCACCGTTTGTGCAGTATGTTTGACGTTTTCATACTATTGCTAGAGCTCATGCACCTCTGTCTCTAAGTGCTGGATGTTAGGTCCTCCTGCAGATTAGTGAGGACCTCGAATGACTCTTCAAACATTCTGGTGTAGTCCCTTACTGCAATGTTGATCTTCTCCATCCTCAATGTAATAGCTCTGGCATGGTGTTCCCTTACTTCTGGAGGAGTGGACAACTGCGCCTTCAACCACAGCTCTATTATTTGAATGTTCAGCACTAATTGAACCTTGGCCATCTGTTTTCATGCCTTGTGCACCCCTACTGCTAATCTATGGATGCGCACATCTACTGGTGTGTCTACTGGGATGGCCAACTCAGGGACCATCTAGCAGGTTTCTTCAAGTACCTACACCATCTATTGGTTCTAAGACACGGCCTCATCACACTGCAAGCTCAATTGTTCCATGTTGATCTTCTGCTCACTCAACACCTGCAATGCGCAACCCTCCCTAGCCCGCAATTCTGCAGTAATCCCATCCTACATAAATTAGATTGTCTCCCATGGGAGCACAACCATGTTGATCCCGATGACTTTCAAGGTACTGACCATAGGCCTGCCGGCTTCATTTCTTATAACCAGTGCCCCTTCTGGTAGCACTATTGTCTTGGTTGTGCGATTTCATAGCATTTCCTCGGCTGCAGCTGTCTCTATAGTGAGGCTCGTCGCAAGAGTACCAACATGAGGAGTGCACACCTGCAACTCCCGAATCTATGCTCAGAGGGCTCCCAATAGAATTTGATTCACCTCTGCGAAGTTCTAGAGGGCCTCGATGGTGACGTTATGCACCATCTCGTCTATGTCCTCTAGATTTCCCTCAGTAAGGGTGATCAGGTCGATAGACAGTTTATATGCTTTGGGCTTCTTGCATGGCCCCATCTGCTCGCTCAAGTGCCGACACTTCAATTGTGTTGACGTTGTTTGTGGGTCCACATTGCCCTCTTCTTCCTCTATTTTCATCTCTTTCTCCTGCTCCGACGGAAGCAACTTCTGGCCCTCGCACGCCTTCTATGTTGCTACTGTTGTGGCCTTTTTTGTTCTGTTGCTATCAGTGTAGCATCTTGTCCCTCTTATGCTTTCATTGCTGCTACTTATTGCCTTCTCTTTTTTGCCAACTGCGCCATGCACAGTTTGGCCTCCTCCTTCTTCTGCGCAGTAGGCGTTTCCACTTCAGCAATGTCTAGGGCACACCATTCTAGCAGCCACGTCTCAAGTACATTGAAAATCACATCATCGATGGTTATGAAGGGTATTTTGCTCCACTTCTTCATAGGTCCTTGCACGCCCTGAGGTATATGTGGTGGAATTCTACTTTAAATTTTGCAAAATTTTGTAGGCTATTGGAGATAGTGGGTGATAACTATGGCTTACGGTTAATCCCAATTTTGATGTTCATTTCCATGAACACCCAGAATATCTTACTATCACAGATCCGGTTCGCGTCCTTAGTGTCCCATAGAGAAGCATACTTCACGGCCTCCGAGAGATCCCTTGAAATCGTGGGGAAATGGATATCCTCTAATAATTCCCCCGCCACCAGCACTATGGACAATAGAAGCCATGCATAGTGTAAATTTTCCTTGTTCCTATGCCTCACAACAATTCTCTAGGAACTCTTTGCATAAGAATTAAGACCATTTAAACTGGACCCCTTCTACACATTTTTAGTTAAATGCCACCACTAGCATATGTACCTCGTTTGCATGGCACTTCCCCATGACCTTACCCGCCAGTATCTGAGTCACCACCCTGACTCCTTTTTTTTTTATACTAGAGATCACGTAGCCCTCTTCTTCTTTTCTAGCTTGTATATCTTCTTCATGGCCTCTGCAATGGCCAAATCACTGCTCTTCCCCTTCGAGATGTCTATGGGGTCCTCTCCTTTAAACGAGAGCCAGATAATGCAATGGATTAAGTGATTTTTGATAGGGATGGGCTCCTCCAGCCACAAACACCCACTATGCACCACGCACAACAGCTACCCGATGATGAATATCATCACTGGGGTGTGGTTGTAATGCAGCACCTAGAGCAAGTTTAATAACCCTTCCTTTTCAACTCCATGTAACCACTTCCATGACTCCAATTCTATAACCCCCGTCGCAGTGTTCTGCATGGGCTTCATGAGCTACGTGATCTCTAGATGAGGGAATTTCGCGTGGTCAACGAGATCCCAATATTCAAACTTCAAGTTCAGAACCTGTCCTAGGTGTCTGCCATCAAAGATGATGTTGTCTGGGAGGAGTGGAGTCTAGAGAGATCTCTTGCTCTCGTCGAGGTCCTTAGGCACTTTTCCCTTCCCCTTCCGCGAGGGGATATACGCAAGAAGGTTTCTTGGAGGGCGCATAGGCTTTTTTTCTTCCTACATGTCCCCATCCTTGTCTTCTGCAATTATGAGGTCCTCTAGGTCTTCTTCTTCCTCGTTGGTTTCCAGGTTAACTACTTTCCACTTTTCCCAAATTGTTAATCTAGTGTGTAGTGGGTTTCGTAGGGACATGTGCACCATAATCATTGGTTGTTTGTCTTTCTCTGGTCTCAACATGTGCGGTGATTTAGAGATTTCCACAACAATCTCAGCACCTTCAGGGGAAACTTCTATGGTCATGGCCTACGTGGCCTCTTCATTTGTCGTCACTACAATTTCCCTAGCTTCCTTAGATATTGCCATATTACTCGTCCAGAAATCTCTCAATCACTCAATTAAGGGCTCAATCAGTGCTCTACATACGGCAACCAGGTCTTTGCTCAAAATATGTGGGGAATATGATAGCTCAATGCACAAATGATCAAGTGTTGTTTGCTAGGTAGCCCTTTGTAATTTATAGCACCTTTTGAATTTGAATTCAACCGTTCCCCCCAAATCTGGTCCATTAATGCTCCCTTGGTGGCATATTTTCCCAAAAATTGCCCATAAAGCGCATCTTAAATTCCTACCACCTACTCCATTTGGTCTCAAGTCAAACATCACAACGTGAATAGTGACTACAATAGTCACCTTCCACCCAACACGCGCAGTAGCACAACCCCCCTTGTGTGGTCGTGAACCTTGTGACACTTTCCTCCTGTACACAACCTCGACATCGTGCAGTTCCTAGGCAAAGTAGTTTATAGTCCCGCACCTCCTTTCAACTCCCTAGAGCACTAAAACTGTACTTCCCATGGCTAGTCAGGTGGATGTGTCACCTATATAGGGTTTCAACCGGTCATCCATCAATTTTCCTGGAAAATATTCAGCTTCAAATGTTACTGGCTATGTCGAGCAATTTATAATCTGCAGTGTGCCACCATGGGTGATCCCTTTAGCAATATGCGGTCCAATCTAAGGCATCAGGCTGATCAAGTCTTAGCGGTAGTCCCCAAATTTGTCAATGTAATCATGCGTACCTTGTTTTATCACCCTAGTTTTCTTATCAAGAAAATCCTTCTTTATTTCGTCGTCCTGATTCTTGGCTTCCGCTTCCCACAGAGCGTTTTTCTCCCTTAATCTCACCCTTTCTTTCATAAGTTCTTGGAGCCGAAGATCACCCTATCAGATTTCTTCCTCAAGTCCTAAGCATTCTGCTTCGTTCAGCTCCACAATCCCTTCTTCCAAGACATTGTGAGCCGTCATATCTACCAGTGCTGCTATGTGTAGAGTAGGCATTTTATACTCTATGGGGATTATAGCGTTTGCTCCATACTATAGCCCCAAAGGCATCTACTCCATCAATTTCTTGCACATTGTCCTATAAGCCCACAAAATCGTTGGTACGCATAGGTCCCAATCAGTCTGCAACATGGATAAACTTCTGCACACTTATTCTTTCCATACTCTGTTGTTCCAACTAGAGGGGTCATTCATGCAATTTCCTTGCCCAAACATCCCTATTGACTGTGTCTCCTAACGCGAAGTCTGTGAGCATCCACACAAGTTTTAAGCTATGCTTGTATCCATTTGGATAGGTGCACACGTGGAGCATTCTATCCAACAATCTTGTCGATTAATCACATCTAAGGCTTCCTAAATTACCTGCGCATCATTCTCCTGCATTCATGCCAGTCCTTAAAGCTTCCTTGGTGCGTACCCCACCACCTCGCATGCGTAGCACGTAGCACCCATTTCAGAGCTTCGAAAGGTTACTGTTCTGACACCTCTCTTTCAAATCTAATCAGGAAGGCATTGACCTCGCTTAATGCATCATACGTAGGAAGATCCCTTACTTTTGTCGATACGTAGTGCAGTGATCTTATCATGATGTTGCAGTTTAGCATGGTTACCTCATGTAACTGGTTCTACCATCGCTCTATCTCTTCATCTAAATCTGATGTACAAGAGCTTTCGCACTCCCATGAAATTCATCCATCCACTGTGGGATTTACCCAATCCTGCTCTTGTGCGATTATCTTGTAGATGCAATCTAAGTCATCGTCGCTTTCATAGTTGTGCACTTGCTCCGTGTAGTGCGATCCTTCTGCAGGGTCCAAAGGTATGACTAGACACATAGACTTTTTCTCAAAAATCAACTTTCACTTCCTCAGATTTACCACCCTGTTCATGTTAGTGGCCCAATCTATTCCTAATAGCGCGAGGCAGGGATTGCTATTATCAACAATCTCTATCACTTACAAATATGCTAGTGCACTTGCTCCTTCAATATCCATGGTGATTCCCTGTAGTATTCCCAACGGTAGTATATTTTGTTGGTTTGTCATTCGTAGCTGGATAGGAGACCAATGCAGTGTAGGCCTTCCCATGTGTTAGAGCCTAAATCTGCCTTAGGCTGAAAGAAGGCAAAATTCAGGGTAACCACAAACCACGCTCAGTCTGGTAGCTAGCCCTACCAGAACAGGAGAGGGCTCTCTCCGTGTCATTCTCAGTGAATAATTAAACGATATGGTCTGAGATGACTTACAATGAATATTGATTTTAGGCTAGTAAATAAATATGGATACAAGAGGAAATTTTTTATAAATGATTGAGTTTCTGGGATATATGGGACCAATTAACAGTATGAGCAGAGAATTTAACACAAACGCACAAATTACTCCGTGAGGAAAGACAGGCGGAAAGCCTAGAAATTAAATTTGAAATAATGGAGAATGGAAAGATTGTTTAGGAGGGTGAAAAGGGCATAAACACATAAATCCTTTTCAACAAAAGAAGAAACACATAACGTGGAACCTTCCCACAGGCAGAGAAATAAACATGAATTCTACCTTATCTTAGTTAGAAAATTCCACTGGAAATGAATATGAATGAACTGTGAAACATAACGAAATAAATATGAAACATGAAGAGAACACATTTGCTACACTCACACCACATGAATCTCATGAACCAGAGCCACTGCCTTTCATTAATTCTCTGTCAAAATATACAATGAAGAACTGAGTTTCTCTCCCATAGTCTCCCAGAAATTACAACCAACCCTTTGCAAATGGTTTTGCATATAATAAATAGACTATGCTATTGGGAAATAAAACAACCCATTGTTGGGGAATTTTTCAAATCATTACAAACTGGAAATGGAAAGCCAACCATTAGAGACAGGTGCAACATTACAAAAATGACAAATGGCTTGAGTCACTGCTCGCCTTCCTTTGCCACTTGGACAGAATCCAACCTTTGGTGAAAATACTCTTTAAACTTTGCCATAGGTACTGAAAAAAATGTAGTGTAAATGAGCGGTCCCACTTGGAGAAAGTCGTAAATCGAAATTTCGCGGAGCGGAAGTGACTTTGGCCTTTGGGTCTATATGCATCGCGCCCAAATCTATATGTGTTGCACCACTTTGGAGGTAGTTTTGAGGTACCTGCTGAAGTCCAAAGTGTGCCCAAGTGTGCTTGCTGGAAAGAACTTCCTATCTAATTTCCAACCCAAGTGGAATTTCTAAATTTGGTGCTCATTGGCCCCTCCAAAACTTCATTCTCCCAAGACTACTTACTGTGTGTCAATATAGGGGCAGAGAGGTCATTTTTTGAGTGTTTTTTTACCTCCTGGGGACTCAAAAATTTCCCAAACTTCTTAGCCATGCACCAGAAGTCATTATTTTTCATGTTGAATCCAAAAATGCAAACCATTTGTGATTTGGAGCTCCCAATCCTAAGCGTCGCGCCAGTGGTGCGGCGCAAAGGGAGAAAACCCGTGTTTTGTGCCCAAAAATTTGTCACATGACCAAAATTGCCCCAAATTTTTTGAAATTTGGGCTGGGGATCCTCTATGAAGTGCTATGCTAGGCCACAGAGGCTTGAGCCAAGATTCAGAGACGATCTTGCTCTTTTTGCCTCTTTTTCCTTTTTTTTGCTTCGCTCAATTTCGCCTTCAAACTCCTTATCCAAGCCTTTGAACTCATGTGTCATGCCTTGTAGTGATAAACCATCCACCTCAATATGGTTTTTTCCTTGTTAGCCTTTTCTAGTAGTCTCTCAAGGTGGATGTTGATATGCTTGGGCCAAGACTCTCGGTCATTATTAATCTCTTGCTCTAAGGGAGTGAGCTCAATCCTCCTATGTTGGGCAGCTTGGCGATTCTCACGGATGTTTTGTAGCTCATGATCTCATGTTGATCTTTGAGCTTTTTTTTCCTCTGCTCCAAATACCTGATAATCCACTTAACCCTCTCCAAATTGTGTGACAAGTCTTGGATCTTCGTTTGTTGCTCCTGGATCGTCCTCCTAAGTTTGGCACTCTCCAGATCTCTACCATCATCATGAATGAGGATGAAGTTGGCCTCTCGTTCACCTAATGGCCCCTCATCATGCATGGGTTTCTTGCTCCTGTCCTGTACCTATGTTGCCAATGTCGGAAACGAGGCCCCTTCCACCTCGGGTGGAGATGACACTCGCTTTGCTTCTGCAAACAAATGTCTACTGCCTCTCTCATTGGTGATGAATACTAGCATAGTAGTGGTCTCATGGTGCTCATACTGATGAGAAGGACCACCTATCTCATGTTCAACCTCTGTAATCCCTATGAAGGGCTGAAGAGGTCACGGGAGATGAAATCATCCCAAGTAATGCCCTGCAATCTCAGCCGATGAACCACCAAAATCTTAATAAGAGAAAAGTGATAAACACTATTAAGTTACTACTGAGGGGTTTTGTGCTGCATGAAGGTGTTCATCCTCTCTATGTTCCTGCAAATGAAATATGGGATTGCTCATCATCCGTACCTTGGTAAAGTGCATGAGCAACCTGATGTGATAGGCATATAGATGAGAGAACCTCCCCTCACAGCTGAAATACTTCATGATCAACTTCATGAGCGGAGCATATTCATCTTTCAAATATCAGAACGGAAAGACTCTTTGGAGCTGCCTCAAGAAACTGGCCTTAATGTAAGGCTCATAATGCTGTCGATCAACCTTCTGTTTCTTGTGCCATGTTTCTCCAACGTTTGGTATGTTGGCTGCTAATGAGACGGTTTCACGTGTTAGTGTGAGGGTGACACCGGCCAAGATAGAGTGATCTCCATGTAGGTGAAGCACAAAAAGACGAGCCAACTCATGATGAACTCGAACACTAGCCACCTTTTGACAAAACTCCAAACATGATAAATGCTGGAAACATGACATAGCAAGAGGGCAGGCCTACAATTCTGTGTGGGTGGTTGGCTCATCCCTAACATGTTTTACACTTTTGTGATGTCTCCGAGGAGCCTGTTCTTCCGAGGATGAATCACTTTGGGTTTCCATCTCATGCTTTGATGAATGCTCAGATTTCATGACTGTTGTATGTGTACTGTGCTTGGACTACACCTTGATGATGGTAGTGAAACTATGTGTTGTTGTGATCTCTGCCACCAAGGGGAACAATGCAAAGAGGGAGTGTTAGGAAGGGGAATAATATGATGGGATTAGGGGTTATGGGAGGGAATTTTGTTTAGGGATATGTAGGAGGGTTTGGGGATTTTATAAGGTAGGGTTTTGGGGTTTTACATTGACAAATGAATGGAGGGGATATGGAATAGGGGTTTAGTAACGTTTTAGGGTAGGAAAAAAGGGAAAAATGGGATAGGGGGAAGGGAACAATCGAAAGAGGGGAAAAATGAGAGGTGAAAGAGGAGCCTTGGCATCAACACAACAAGTTTGCAACCCTAGAGCAATAGCTTTGATGATTTCAAGTGGTAGGGTTTAGGCGTTTTTATTGCAACTATACACGGCCATAAACCATCATCATGTTCACAAAAATATATGACCCATCAAGAAGTCGACCCTACCTGTCAATTGGAAGGGATTCAAAGCGATTTGTTGCAAATTTGGAACAAATTCGGGCCTTTGTGGGTGTGCGCCGCGCAGCAAACCCAGTGCGTCGCGCTCTGTGTGTGCGTCGCACTCATGTAGTTTTACCACTGTGGGGTCGCGCTCTATGCGCCATGCTCTCTATGTGCACCATGCCCCTCTGCCTGTGCGCCACCCCTGTGACAACTCCTCCAAACTCACCCAAAACGCGTGCTAGTTTTCTCAAAATCGCTTTGCAATGTTTCTCTCTACCTTGGTATGCACAATGACTATGTTTCTTGTAGAATTTCTATGTGAAGACATTTGGAGTCATGGGTTTAATTTTTGTTTCTTCAAAACCCACTTTGATAATGTTTTATTTTGGCTCTTTTTCATGATTTAATTCAACTCTATATTTCACTTTTCCCTTTGATTTTTTAGCTAAAATGATGAAATTTTTGGCACTTTTTGCAGGGGTTGCATGACATGGAATTTGGCCAAGGAAACCATGGTTCCGCCTGAAGAGATCAACTCGAGACGTTTTTGGAAAATTATCACAAATGCCACATTGTTTGACTTTTCTTCAAAACTGAGTTTTGAAGAACAGTCGTAATCTGTCAACATGACGATGAAAATCTTTGAATCACAACTTTGTAAGGGCCTCCCTCTGGCTTGCATGGCTTTATTGGACATGGTTGAAGACTGAATTGACTAATCCCTAGAACTAATGACTGAAAATGACTCTCATCCATTAAAAGATCGAACATTGACTGTCATGGACTTTAGTGAACATTGATGAAAAAACCTAAGCACGCAGGTGCCAGACATGAGGGGAAATGACTAACAAGACCTTTTCTATCAGATTATGACATGCCCCTAGCGGAATGCACCTGAGTGAATGGAGCGAGACTCCTAAAAATGAAATGCAGAAAGATTTTTGATCTCTGACAGAGGACCGACAAGACCGACTCTAACATTGGCTCCAATGGGGGTTGGTAGCTCCTGGGAGGTGCTAAGAACAACAGATCTTTGCAAGAGCTAGATAGTGCCTTCGTCCATTGAGCTATGGAGTCATTATTTTGACAAACAACACAAGACTTTGACTCATTTATGAAACTAAAATGACCCAAAAAATTGACTCAAATTTGATATTGAAATGACTTGAATACTAACTTGACAAACTCTAACCAAACTAAAATGAAATGGTATTTACAGTGATAGTGGAAGCAGTGTCAATAACTCAGAAATGGTACCGCTTGAGCAGTCAACCATTGATCGGCCCTCCTGGACAATCTTCCCCATTCATTTCCTTCAAAAGAAAGGCATTCTGACCCTGATATGCTGCAACCTTGAAGGGACCTTTCCAGAGATTCTTGAACTTACCATGTTTACCCTTTTCCTCATTCCTTGCATCCCACTTCAGCACCACATCATCCAACTAAAATTTGTCCGCCTTCGCTTTTCTGTCATAAATTTTCTTAATCTTCTTGTGCAACTTGGATGTGTTCTGGAAGACTTCTTCTCTGGTTTTCTGCAAGTGGATCATTTGGTTCAACCTTCTCTGCATAGGATCATCTTCACTGCCGGCCTCCTCAAGAATTTTGACTACAGGGGCTACGAGAGAGGTAGGAAACATTGTATCAACACCATAAACAAGCTCAAACGGGGATGTACCAATGGATTTCTTCTGACTAACCCGATCTGCCCAAAGTGCATTGACCAACCTCTTATGCCAACTTTTCTTGTTTATTTCCAGTAGCTTTTTAATGATGTTGACTAATGATTTATTAGAAGACTCCACCAATCCATTGCTTTGCGGATGATAGGCAGTTGAGTGACCCAAAACGATGTGATATTTATGAAACAATTCTACCATCCTTTTTTATTTGAAAGTTGTTGCGTTATCAGTGATCAACTTATTCGGGAAACCAAAGTGAGACAAGATATTATTTTCAAGGAATGAGATAATTACCACATCTGTAGCTTTCCTGGTGGGAATTACCTCGATCCATTTTGTGAAATAATTTGTCGCTGTGAGGATCCATCTATGCTGACCGGAAGAAGCGGGATGAATGTCACCAATGAAATCCAACCCCCATTGTTGAAATGGGGCACTCACCTCAATAGGCTTAAGTGGCAACGGCTCTAACTTTTGCCTTCCTTCGAAAATTTGACACTTATGACAGCTCTTGACCATCTTATATACATCAGCAAACAATGTTGGCCAATAGTATCCCGCTCTCAGGACTTTATTTGTTGTTGATTTCCAAAAAAGGTGACCACCACAGTCTCCCTCGTGGCAATCCTCCATGACCTTCTTTGCTTCTTT
Source organism: Pinus taeda (assembly GCA_000404065.3). Lineage (NCBI taxonomy): Eukaryota > Viridiplantae > Streptophyta > Pinopsida > Pinales > Pinaceae > Pinus > Pinus taeda. The sequence goes on from APFE031067127.1 coordinate 202,223, forward strand.
TTCCACCAAACAATTTAACAGAACACCACCGAGATCTTTCCAATAAAGTGCAAAATTTAGAATGCAAAACTTGGTAGCCTTCAATTTGAGTGTTCTAGGTTTGATTCTAGTCATACCAAGGAGTGGTGACAAATATTTAAGCACATATATGATATCTGAATACCACGGAGAAAGAGAAAACATTTCAGATACCTAGATTGACGATCCTTCCTCATTCTCATCGGACATAGCAGTGATCAGATTTATGTCTAAGGCGTGCAAGTTTGACTCGGCCATTAACTTTGCCAATCCCTATCCTTTAACAAGCTTTGTGGGATTTATTTCCACATCATATTCCAACAAAGTTGCAATCCACTTTCCTTTTCTTCCTTCCGGATCTATTTGTACTAAAACATGTTTAACAACAGCATTAGGAACATAAGCCAAAATACGAGAATGCAGAATATATACCCGAAAATCTTTCAATCCTTTCACAAGTGAAAGGGCTTGCTTCTCAATGATGTTGTATTTTAAGGCTGCATCTCTTATAGCTCTGCTGAAGAATGCAATGGATCTTTCATGATCATCTTCTTTCTGCAATAACACAGCTGCCATAGTATGCTCCGAAGCGAATGAAAACAATATGAAATCCTGAGTGTAGTCCAGGTTGACTAGAACTGGAGCTGAAGAAACAGCCAATTTGACTAAATTGAAAGACGTTACAACCTTCTCCATCCATTTCACTTGGTTGTCCTTCTTAAGAATGTTTGTAATCTCTCTTTGGTGTTCAGTAAGATTAGGTACAAAGTGGCGTAGAAAATTCATTTTACCATTGAAAGATTGAATCTTTTTCTTATTCTGGGGCAGATCGATTTGCTGAATCGCTTGTACATGTGCTGGGTCAATACGAGTGCCATCTTTTGAGATAATGTGCCCAAGTATTTTGCCTTCCTCCACGGAAAAAAAGCTCTTTTTCAGATTCAGTGATAGGCCATATTTTCTACACTTTTGAAAGACAATTTTTAGATGGTACATGTGCTCTTCATCAGATTTGGAAAACACCGTCAGATCATCCAGGTACACACCCAAAAAGACATCCTTCTCATTTGTGAAAGCCAAGTCCATTGCACGTTGAAATGTGGCAAGCGCGTTCTTCAAACCGAAACCCATTTTAGCGTAATGAAAAGTTCCCCACGGAGTGGTAAACATTGTCTTGTCTCGGTCATCTTCATGGACAAAAACTTGCTTATATCCAGAATAACCATCAAGTAGTGACATACGAGATGCTCCCACTACTCACAAAAGTATATGGTCTATTTTGGGCAATGGATAGTTGTCTTTCAATGAAACTTTATTGAGACTTCTAAAATCAATGCACAAGCGAATATCACCTGTCTTCTTTCGTACGGGCACCAAATTAGAGATCCAATCCAAAAATTTGATGGGAACAATGATTCTTGATTTGTAAAACCTATTGATCTCCTTTTCAATTGATGGCAGCAGCTTTGGATTTAGCCTCCTCAACTTCTGTCTGAAAGGTTTCTGATTGGTCTTAATGGGTATAGTGTGCTGAATTATATTGGTATCATATGTCTTTAAGTCAGAATAGTCCCAAGCAAACATATCTGCAAATGAAGACAGCAAACTGATATATTTCTCCTTGATCTTTTATGGAAATGCTTTAGACAGTTTTACCATTTTAGGATTAGCAGCTATTCCGACATTGACCTCTTCCACACCCTTCTCTGTTGGTTGCAATGTTGGTTTGCAGGCTACATCATCTTGATCAAAGAGTTCTTCTAGAGGTATCAAGCCTTTAGGAATAATGTTATTCTTTAGCTGCAACACGTCCATTTCATTGATCTGCACATCATCTGTACCATTACCTTTACCATCATCATTTTCTACATCAATTGATGTCTCTTTGAACTTACCTTTGTTTTGTAGAAAATCATTAATCTCCTCATCATCTTGGAAAACTTGCCAATATCTCTGATTGTCCAGGATGGTTGGATGATGCTTGACATGGATTTCGAATTTATTACTAGAGTTCATTGCGATCTTCAAACTACTTGTTGCCTTAGCAAGAGCATCAATAATGCTATTTTGTATACGAGGCACACATGTCAAGGTGTATTCTGAAAATAATTTTAGGATGTCTAGAACTGCATTATGGTAAGCCTGCATCCGAGGGTTCTTTGCTTGATATTCGCCTATGACTTGCTTAATCACCAATTTTGAGTCGCCATATACTGCAATCCTCTTAGCATCCAGCTTTCTTAGAATTTTTAGGCCAGCAATCAGAGCTTCATACTCAACTTCATTGTTTGAACAATCAAAAGGCAACTTGTAAGAGAAAACCCACATGTTACTAGGCACTTTGTTCGGGGCGAAGAAAGGACAGCGTACCCAAATTCCAATTCTAGCGCCATCATCTCCCACTGCTCCATCGAAATCCATGGTCCACAAACCTTCTTCCTCCTCTTGCAAGTGTTGAAAATCTGTTTGTTGTGCTTTGTCTACTTTTTGTCCATTACTTTCAGCTGATCACTCAACGGTGTTCTGCTATTCTTGTCCTTCTTTCTCTAAAACTTCTTTGAAATTTTCTGTTATTTCTGGAATATTATCTGCTTCTACTAACTGACTATCGATATCATTGAAACTATCTAAATACAAAATGAAAGACTCTAAATCTATATGTACATAATTAATCAGATGATTTATTGGTTTCTCTTTGCTTGTAATCATGTATTTCATTTTTTGTTCCCTATACAGTTTCCTCATTTGGCCAAACATCGGAATCGTTTCATAGGAGAAATCTAGTTGTAGTGTCCCTTTCAATTTCGCTACCCAAGACCTGGAAAGAAGCATGCCAAACCTAGGAGGAATATCTGCTACAACAATATCCATGAAAACTTTCTTCATTGGGAGTTGATCTAGACTCACAACCAAGTCTTTGATGAGCCTGATACATCTTACTCTGCTGGAATCAAATGAATAAAGATCATGGTATTGTCAGGTGATGTCCAGACCCAGCTTATCCATGATAGCCTTGGGCATGAGATTGTGAGAAGCTCTAGAATCGAACATGGCATTATGTAACACAAAATCATGCAATCTTAAACTAATATAAAAAGGTGGCACATCACTATTAGGAGACTCACCATTCGATGCTGGCCCAAAGATAATTTCAGGTTGATCATCTTCGACATTCACCATGTCAGAAATTGGGTCCAAATTCAACATTTTAGATACTTTCCCTCTATAACTGTTGTTCCTCATTATTTCAGTCAAGGGAATGGATACCTTCAATTTAGAAATCTCATTCTCTAAATTAAAAGCGGGAATATTTTCTACCTCTTTGATTGGGATTTCTTTCCTTTCCTTTTCTTTCGATGCAACTTTCTAATGTGATTGTTCTGCTGATGGTGATTTGCTGTTATCCGGATCAACCGCCTCCTTTCTTTTCCTTTGCGTAACTGATGAATCATTCTTTGATGCCTCAAAATCCTTCCTTTTATGAATTGGTTTGACTAGCACATCTCTGTTTCTAAGTGAATATCGTTGCTGCTAGGTGGACAGAGCATTCATATAGCCTCTTTGGTACTCATCTAATTCTTCCTCCAAGACGGTGTCATTTGCTAGAATAAAATCTACATCTTTGTGTACAACCGAACTCTCTGCATACTCCTCATCCTTAGTGAGATAAATAAGAAAATCATCAGAAGTAAAGAGGTGATTTTCTTCACCTATTATATTTTTGTCCTCATCTGACTCCGATCCATGCATAAAATTTTGCTGAAAGGTGTCTGTACTGGCTGTTCTGTTGTCTGCTCTTGGGCTCGCTGATCTCTCTGTCTTATTCTATATTGTGGTTGTCGCTGACCATGAAAGTTAGGATTTCTAACTTGTGGCTCCGGTTTGTCAAGTTTCACCCTTTCAACCACCTTCTCTACCTTCCAAAGTAGCTGATCTACCGAAGAAGATTCTTCTTTTATGGTGACCTTCTTTTCTGCCTTTGCTCTATCTCTCTTGGTCAGCAGATTTGCTTCAACGCTGACCGCTATCTTCTGCATGTCTTTCATTGTGGCCGGTTCTCTCTCTCTCAATTGATAAGCCATGTCAGCATCAAAACCATCTGGGAACTTCACCATGGCTAGTCCCATAGGTGGCCTTAGATGATCTGGAATTTCATTATAATCTGAATTGAATCTAATGCAATAGTCTTGGACCGACTCACCAGCGTTTCTTTTGATTTGCTCATATTCAGCCAGAATTTGAAGAGGATTCTTTTTCACTTCCTAGTGGTTTAAAAATTGTCTTTGTAGGTCAGTCGAGGTAGCGATGCGTGCAGCCGGCAAACCTCTGAACCATTTCCTCACTTCATCTGCAAATGTCTGTACAAAGAGTCTCATTGCCACATTCTCCGCATCGATCTCATGAAGTTCAAAGAAATCTGCCATTTTGTCCACATGTTGCTGAGCAGTAATGTTGTTAGGATTGCCATCAAAAAACAGGATTTTGCATTGATAATCTGCCGGCATATCATCTAAAACTTGAGGCAGAACAAGAGGTGAAAAATGGGCAGCCATCATTCTTGGTGGATTTGGCCTTGGAGGTGTTGGAGGAGTGTGCACAGTTGTAGGGGGCTAGCAATTAGAGTTTGAAGCTAAGCTATAATGTAATTATCAATTGATTGGTTAACCTTTTCCATCTCCAAGTCTACAAGAAACTATGGATTGGGGACAGTAGAGTCAACTCCCCTTTCGGATTTGGTCTCGAACAATGATAGTTCAAATTGCTCATCAAAATCTAGCTCTTTGAGATACTCAAAAATGTCGGGGCATGAATGGGATTTGAACACGGGAGATATAGAGCTCCCTTAACAACGAATTCTTGAAATCAAATTGGGATTTTCGTAGATGTGCGGAGGATCTAGATCTGGATTAGCCCTGGTATATCTTCTAGAAGCCAGTGTGCTATTGAGAAAAATCAAAGGACACAACCAACTCACTCAGCCTATCAAATCCTAAAATTATCATCCGGAAGCTTAGAATTATCAAGAAGTAAGGGGATTGATTTCATCCCCAGTAGAGTCGCCACTATGTTAGCACCCAAATCTGCCTTAGGTTGAAGGAAGGAAAAATTCAGGGTAACCACAAACCACGCTCAATCTGGTAGCTAGCCTTACCAGAACAGGAGAGGGCTCTCTCCGAGTCACACTCATTGAAAAGATAAACGAAATGGTCTGAGATAACTTACAGTGAAATATTGATGTTAGGCTAGTAAGTAATTATGGATACAAGAAACATTTTTTTATGAATGACTGAGTTTCTGGGATTGTATGGGACCAACGGACAGCAATGAGAAGAGAATTTAATACAAAGGCACAGATTACTTCATGAGGCAAGATAGGCGGAAAGTCTAGCAATTTAGTTTGAAATAACGCGGAATGGAGAGATTGCTTAGGAGGGTGAAAAGGGAATAGGTACATGAATCCTTTTCAACAGAAGAGAAATACACAGTGTGAAACTTTCCCATAGACAGAGCAATAAAAATGAATTCTATCTTATCTTACTCAGAAAATTTCACTGGAAATGAATATGAATGAACTATGAAACATAATGAGATACATATGAAACATAATGAGATACATATGAAACATAAGGAAAAACACATTTGCTACACTCACAACCACATGAATCTCATGAAACAGAGCCGCTACCTTTCATTAATCCTCTGTCAAAATATACGATGAAGAAACAGAGTTTCTTTCCCACAGTCTCCCAGAAATTACAAGCCAACCAACCCTTTGCAAATGGTTTGCATACAATATATAGAATATGCCATAAGGAAATAGAATGACCAAGAGTTGGGGATTTTTATGAATCATTACAAAATGGAGATGGAAAGCCAACCATTAGCTACAGGTGCAGCGTTACAAAGATGACAAATGGCTTGGGTGACCGTTTGCCTTCCTTTGCCACTTGGATAGAAGCCAAACTCTTTAAACTTTGCCTTAGTTGCTGAAAACATTGAAGTGTAGATGAGCGAGCCCACTTGGAGAAAGTCTCAAATCGAAATTTAGTGAAACGGAGGTGAATTTGGCCTTTTTCTCTATATGCACCGTGCCCAACTCTATATGCGTTGTGCCACTTTGGAGGTTGTTTTGAGGTAACTGCAGGAGTCAAAATTGTGCCCAAGTGTGCTTGTTGGAAAGCCTGGTTTGTCTAATTTCCAACCCAAGTGGCATTTCTGAATTTGGTGCTCATTTGCTCCTCCAAATCTTCATTCTCCCAAGACTACTTCGTGTGTGTCAAAATAGGGGCAGAGAGGTCATTTTTTGAGTGTTTGTGACCTCCTGGAGACTCAAATCATGCCCAAATTTCTTGTCCAAGCACTAGTAGTCATGATTTTTCATGCTGAATCCAAAAATTCAAGCCATTTGTCATTTGTATCTCCCAATCCTAAGCGCCGCGCCAGTGGCACGGTGCATAGGGAGAAAAAACCTATGTTGTGACCAAAAATTTGCCATGTGACCAAAATTGCCACAAATTTCTTGAAATTTGGGCTGGAGGTTCTCTAAGAGGTACTATGTTGGGACACAGAGGCTTCAGCCAAGATTCGAAGCCGATCTTGCTCTTTTTGCCTCTTTTGTCTCTTTGTCGCTCTGCTCAATTTTGCTTTCAAGCTCCTTATCCGAGCCTTTGAACTCATGTTTCGTGCCCTGTAATGATAAACCATCCACCTCAGTATGGTTTTGTCCCTATCGGCCTTCTCCAGCAGTCTCTCAAGGTGGATGTTGATGTGCTCGAGCCAAGACTCACGGTCATCGTTAATCTCTTGCTCCAAGGGAGTGAGCTCGATCCTCCTTTGTTGGGCAGCTTGTCGATTCTCACAGATGCTTTGCAACTCCATGATCTCATGCTGGTCCTCAAGCTGTTTGCTCCTCTGCTCCACATACCTGATGATCCATTTGTCCCTCTCCAAATTTAGTGACAAGTCTTGGATCTCCGTGTTCTGCTCCTGGATGGTCATCCTAAGTTTGACACTCTCCACATCTGCATCATCATCCTGAATGAGGATGAAATCGGCCTCCTGTTCACCTGATGGCCCCTCGTCATGCATGGGCCTCTTTCCCATGTCCTCTACCTGTGTTGTCAATGTCGGAAGTGAGGCCCCTTCCACCCCGGGTGGAGGTAACACTCGCTTTGCTGCTACAAACAAGTGTCTACTACCTCTCTGATAGGTGATGAATACTGGAATAGTAGTGGTCTCGTGGCACTCATACTGATGAGAAGGACCACCTATCTCATGCTCTGCCTCTGATAATACCTATGAAGTGCTGAAGAGGTCACAGGAGATGAAGTCCTCCCAAGCAATACCCTGCAATCCCAACTGATGATCTACCAAAATACGGATAAGAGTAAAGTGATAAACACTGTTAAGTTGTTGTTGAGGGGTCTTATGTTGCATGAAGGTGTTCATCCTTTCTATGTTCCTGCAAATGAAAAATGGTAGTTTCATCATCCACACCCTCATAAAGTGCATGAGAAACCCGATGTGGTAGGCATATAGACGAGAGAACCTCCACTCATAGTTGAAGTACTTCATGATCAATTTCATGAGCGGGGCATATTCATCTTTCAAATATCTGAATGGAAAGACTCTTGTGAGCTGCCTCAAGAATTTTGCCTTAATGTAAGGCTCATAGTGTTGCCTATCCACCTTCTATTTCTTGTGCCACTGTTCTCCAACATTTGGTATGCCAGTTGCCAATGAGATAGTTTCGGGTGTCAATGTGAAGGTGACCCCGGCCAAGATAGATTGACCTCCATGTAGGTGAAGCACAAAAATACGGGCCAACTCATGATGAACTCTAACATCAGCCACCCTTTGACAAAATTCAAAATAGGATAGATGCTGGAAGCATGACATAGCAAGAGGTCAGGCCTGCAATTCAGTGAGGGTAGTTGGCTCATCCCTAACATGTTTGCCACTCTTGTGATGTCTCCTGAGAGCCTGTTCTTCCGAGGATGAATCACTTTGTGTCTCCATCTCATACTCTGATGAATTCTCAGATGCCATGACTGTTGTGTGTACTGTACTTGGGCTGCCCTTTGATGATGGTGTGAAACTAGGTGTGTTGTGATATCTGCCACCAAGGGGAACAATGAAAAAAGGGAGTATTAGGAGGGGAATAATATGATGGGAATAGGGGTTATGGGGAGAAGATTTTGCTTAGGGATATGTAGGAGGGTTTGGATATTTGATAAGGTAGGGTTTTGGGGTTTTGATTGACCAAAGAGTGGAGGGATAGGGGATAGGGTTTGGTAGTGTTTTAGGGTAGGGATAATAGAAAAAATGAGAAAGGGGGGATAGGGAAAAATGGCAAGAAAGGGAAAAATGAGGGGTGAAAAGAGGGAATTGGCACTAACACCACATTTTGCAACCCTAGCCACCATGGCTTTAATGTTTGTTTTTAGTGGTTGGTTTCATGAGTTTTGTTGCAGTTAAACATAGCCATGAACCACCATAACATTCACAAAAGTTTATGAGCAAGCCATGATATAGAGCCTACCTGTTGATTTGAGGGGTTTCACGGGAAACTTGAGGCAATTTGGCATGATTTCCGGCCTTTGTAGGTGTGTTCTGCGCACCAAACCCAGTGCTCCGCGCCATTTCTATGCGTCGCGCCCTTGTAAAATTTGCACTGTGGGGTGGCTCTGTGTGCGTTGCGCTCTGTATATGCGTCGTGCCCCTCTATGTGTGCGCCACACTCTGGAAATCGACTCCCACTCACTCTTAAACACACCCTTTTCTCTCCTAATGACTTTGCAATGTTTCTCTATGACCTTGATTTGCACAATGACCTTGTTTGCTTGTGGAAACCTCTATTTAAAGACTTTGAAGTCATGGGTTTAATTTTCTCTTCTCCAAAAACCCACTTTGCTAATGTTTCATTTTGGATTTTTTCATTGACTTTAAGCAACACTGAATTTCAATTTTTCCTTTGAAATTTTAGCTCAAATAATGAAATTTTCGGCACTCTTTACAGAAATTACCTGCATAAGAATTCTAAATCACAGGAAAAATAAAAATGCAAGAGCATAACACATAAAACACATATACACAGATATTTCCCACTGGATCCCAAAACCAAGACTACCAGCTTGATTTTTCATTATGTTCCTTTCAATGTTACAATACATATTCTACATGCCGAAGCATCCAATACCATGGACCGAAAACCATCGCGTCCAAAACCATGGACCGAAAACCATAGGTAGGTTCGCCCAACCTAATATAGGGTCCAAAAAAAAAATTCCCCGGGGCACTGCCCCGAACCCCGTAAAGGGAGGCTACCCGCCCCCCCTGTGACACAACCCAACAGTTTCTCTATGACCTTGATTTGCACAATGACCTTTTTTCTTTGTCAAAACCTCTATTTAAAGACTTTGAAGTCATGGGTTTAAGTTTTTCTTCTCCAAAAACCCACTTTGCTAATGTTTCATTTTAGCTTTTTTCACTGACTTAAAGCAACACTGAATTTCACTTTTTCCTTTGAAATTTTAGCTCAAATAATGAAATTTTCGGCACTCTTTGCAGGGATTGCATGATAGGGCATTTGGCCACAGAAACCATGTTTGCACCTGAAGAAATCAACTGACGACTTTTTTGAAAATTTTATCACAAATGACACTGTTTGACTTTTCTTCAAAACATAGTTTTGAAGAACATTCGAAGTCTATCAACATGATGATGAAACTCTTTGAATCATAACTTTGTAAGGGCCTCATTCTAGCCTGCATGGCTTTAATGGACATGGTTGAAGACCAAATTGATTAATCCCTAGACCTAATGATCGAAAATGACTTTTGTCCATTAAAGGACCAGACCTTGACTGTCATGGACTTTAGTGATCATTGACAAAAGACCCAAGACAGCAGGAGCGAGACATGAGGTGGAATAACTAACAAGACCTTTTTCTGTCAAATTATGGCATGCCCCTAGCAGAATGTAGCTGAGTGAATGGAGTGAGACACCTAAAAATGAAATGCATAAAGAGTTTTGATCTCTGACGGAGGACTGACCAGATCGACTCTAACACATAACACATAAGTAAATTCACAAATTCAAAGGAAAGAACTGTATCAAAACAAAATTCCACATGAATCCCAAAGAGTGCTGCAAACCCTGGTCTCTATTCCTTAGCCAAAATGCTTATATGAGTGTACAATTAAGCTCTTTGCTTTCTCTAGAGTCCAACCTTGCTAATGACTGAAAAATCACAAGATATAGAAAAACCATAACTCATCCTAGCCTCTAGGGGTCTATCTCACAAGTTTAGGAGCTATTCCAACTAATTCTAAACTGAGAACTACAAATTAGGCAGTGGAACAACTTGCCTCTAGAAACTAGTGAACAGATTCATTCAGTTGGAAACAACTTTTTGATAGATGAATCTACCTCCATGAGTGAAATTTGACATATTTACATCAAGATCCATCCATTTACATTAAAATACATCATAATTTTGACATTAAAAAGAGAAAATTCAAATTTTCAAGAAGCTAGGCGAAAAACAGAGTATTCTTGGTCAACTGAGCAAAATTTACCCAATGCGTCGCGCTGATTTCCCTATGCGTAGCGCCTGTTTGTAGCCACTTTTAGAGGCCCTCTCGGTGTCCAAATTTCCTCCAAGTGTGCTTTTTGTAAAGGTCTACCTGTCTACTTTCCAACCCAAGTGGAATTTTTGAATTTGGCCTCCATTTTCCCCTACCAAATTCAGTTCTCCCAACATTGCTTCCTCTGTGTCAAAATAGGGGCAGTAAGGTCAAATTTTGAGTGTTTTTGACCTTTTTGAGAGCTCAAAACCTATCAAAATTTCTTGGAAATTGGTAGGAAAGAAAATTTTTCCATGCCAAATCCAAAAATTCTGATTTTTTGTCATTTGGAGGCTCCCATCAAAAACGAGCGCCAAGTGGCACGATGCATAGAGCAGAAAACTCTGTTTTTTGTGCCAAAAATTCCAAAAATGCAAAAAGTGTCCAATTTTTTTTGAAATTTGGGTTGAGTCTTCTCCATAAAGTGTTGTGATGGGACAAGGAAGCCTCAACCAATATCTGAAGTCTATTGTGCTCCTTTCACCTCCTCGATGCCCTCTTCAACTTTGCTTTCAAGCTCCTAATTCTTGCTTTGCACACCTTGTTTCTCACCAAGTAATGATGGGCCATGTGCCTCAACATATTTTTCACATTTTTGGCCTTCTCTAGAATCCTTTCCCAAGTGCAAGTTTGTCCTCTCAAGCCAAGATTCCCAGTCATGTTCAATCTCTTGCTCATACCCATGATCATTGTGTCTTTCCATTTTTTTCCTTTGGTTTTGAAAAATGTGGTTGTATATGGATTGTTTTGTGGATAAAAATGTGAAAATATGGTGGAGGAATGAAATGGGTAGAGTGTATGAAAGAGAGTGTAAAAATGTATATGTGAACAGAGTTTAGGGATGGGAGTAAGAGTTTTAGGGATGTGAGTAGGGTTTAGGGATATGGATAGGGTTTGGAGATAGGGGTGAATGAATTTAGGGATATGGGGGATAGTGAAATGACTTAACGAAATTAGAAAATAAGTGAGGGAATAAAAGGTGATGAAGTGATGGCAACAAAAACAAATTTACAAACGCTAAGCAATCATGTTTTGAACAAAAATTGCAAGGAGGTAGGGTTTTGAAATTTTTTCACTAAATCATCATAAACATCTTAAGACACACTTTCATTGGCATTTGAAGAGTTTTTGACTTACTTTTCACCGGAGGAAACCAAGAAAATTGAGAATATGGATGAATTTGTGGTGAAAATGGCTTGCAGCTCTATGCATCGTGCCACAAACCCAATGTGACGCACCCCAAATCCAATGCGTTGTGCTTTTTGTAGGAGACCTTCAGAGGCCTTCCCGATGTCCAAATTGGGCACAGGATAGCTCGTTGGAAATATTATTGAGTCTAACTTCTAAAACAACTTGTATTTTTCAATTTTGAGTTCATTTGGCCTATCAAAAATTAAATCTCCCAAGACTGGTAAAATGTGAAAAATGAGGCTTCCTAAAGGCAGAGCGTTGTTGCAGTAAACTTTTGAAAGTCTTAATCAACTCCAAATTGAGCTAATGATAGCTCATTGGAAATATTTTTTTGTATATTAATCATTGGATGAATCAAGAAAGTCATTGGGCCAACCAATCTAGGATAAATCTTGATTTTCCCAAGGTCACTTCAGAGGTGCATTAATTGTTCTAAGGCAACTGTATTTTTGACATTTCTATAAAACCATGACACCTGTGTAAAACGTGAAGGAGGTTTTTGTTACTTGGACTATTGTGGACAAAAACATCTCTCATTTGTTCCAAATTCATCTTTTCTTGCTCAGAAACATCATTGGAGTAAAACCTATCCCAATGTGTGGAACAGGGGATTTGTTAAAATGAAGTGAAATGAAGGGGATAAGGGGCCTCTAAATTCTTGAGAAAATTTTGCGAAGTAGGGAGGGATGTTAGGAAGTAGGGGAAAGTGGAATTTCAAAGATTGAGCGAGGGGAAGGGGTCAAAAAGGGCAAAACACGGGCGTAGCCTAGAAAATTGTTAAGTTGTAGCAAGAAACTAGGGTTTGTGCAAAAATGAGGAATCTGAGGGATCTCAGTGATGAGAAGTTTTTAATAAGGTACATTAAGGATAGGGGAAGGTGTATGAACATCAGGATACAATTTTTGTTGATTATTTGACCATCCAATAGAAATTACCTTCAAAACCCTAGGAGAGGGAAATGAACCTTACCTAGGCACAACTGAAGCATGAACAAGGTATAAAATGACCTAGTGGAACTTGACATGATGATGAAAAATCTCTGAATGATGGTACACTCAGCTAAATGGTGACATGGACTGACATTTTGAAAACTTTGAAAGGAGTAAAAGCAAACCCTAGACCTAATACCTAGTGACCAAATTTTACTTGAAGACTCACTGAAATGACAAAATTTGACCTTGACGCCTTAAAATCACTTTGTAAGAGCATATTTGATCACTGGAGGAAGGCTACAAAGACTAACACTAACAAATATCATTCTTAAAAGTAGGCATGGACTCATCCAACTTTGTAAAGCAGTCTATGACCACTATATTGGCCTCATACCAATGGAGATATTTGTCCATCCTTATATACCCATGATCCTCCCCACTTCTAGTCAATGTGGGACTTTGGTCGTATACCCAACAGAGTTAACAATAGACTGATAAGAAAATTCTGCTATAGACATAGGACATGCCATTCCACCTACCTTCCCTCCATCTAATGTGGTGTTAGACGAAGGTAAAGGCCAATGGTCCGAAAAATAATAAGTTTTAAAGAACTCTCTTCGAGAAGGCCCCTTGGAGGATGAAATAGCATTGATTTTTGCTATAGGAGAAGGAAGATAAAAAAATACCCATTAAAGAAGAGTACATCCCAACTCCTAAATTCTCTATAGGTTACCTGGGATTGTTCACTAATGGAACAGTAGAATCAGAAGATGCATGGGAGTCACCCGAAGAATAGTCCATTTGATCAACTTTCACAATCCTCCCCTCATGAGGAAAAAAAGGATGCGAAATAATGATGAAACTATGGCATCCATATCGTAAATCCAATTCCTGCCTAAGAGGAGGTTGTAATCTAGATTCGCATCAACTATTGTACCTCAGTATTTACCAGCTTTCCCCCAACACATATGGGAAAGGCTGGAATAATCCCATGCGGCCTATGAGAATGTCCATAAACTTTCGTCAATAGAGTCGGTGAAGGAACAACTTGAGGTGATCCAATGGCCTTCCAACATGACATGGATATCACACATGTGGAAGCTTCCTCATCAATAATGGTTCGAAAGATGTTGGTCTTTCGATATGTAGACTTTATTTGAAAATCCATATGATGGGGAAGTCTCTTTTTAATGTTTAACATATCAAAAGTGAGCACAAGAGAATTTTTTGGATCTACTGCTCTGATTGTCAAGAGTAATGCACTCCTCTGAGCGGGGCACGACTGGAGTACCTCTAACACTGACATAGGACAAGGACTTTGAGCCAGATATTCTACAATCAAGTAGTTTTGGGCTTCCCTAACATAGGGTTAATGGTCGAGCACTTTGTGGAGCCTTTCGGCATCTGAGGTATAGACTCAACAGAGGGCCTATCAATATGGAGCAGTTGTAAGGCATCAGAAGTAGACTTAACCTTAGATGATTTTTATTCCATGTAATGATGCAATCGTGTAGCGACATCAATATGTGAGCTCATCATGAAGACGTTTGAAGAATTATTCCCTTCCTGGTTGCCCCCTTGTGGGGGTACCATCATTTGAGTTTGTGCCAGCAAGTAATTGCTGCTCTTGGGGAAACGGGTTAGTGAGGACAACCTAGGAGCTAGAAGACCCCTGTTACACTAATAAGCGCTGAGCGTCTTGGATCTTAAGGCAAAGATGAGTTAAATGATCTCCATTGCATAACTTGCATGGAAATTTTACCTTTTTCTTGGACTCTTTCTTACCCCCTCCGACATCATTGCCAAGTTTGTTTGCATTTCCCTTCCCATCATGGCCCTTTCTCCTACCTCTTCCTTTCTTCTTCCCATCAAATTGTTGGTTTCCTTTGGGGTTAGAAGTTTGGACAATGTTTATAGACGTCAGTTGGGAAGGTGTAGATACAGATGGAAATGCTTGCATAGAAGAAGCATTTTGTAAAGAAAAATGTTGTAATTGATTCAGCAAGTTAGTCGTGTTGGCATCAATTGATCTGAATAGCCCGTTGACATGGGGACCTGGCTTTGGTTTTGCTATATCCACCTTGGATATAGGAGCGTCAGGTAGAATTTTTCTAAGAACCACAGATTGAGAATATATAAGTTCCAACTGCTGGGCTCTGAAAATGGTCTGCTCTTCAGTGAAAACACTAGAGAGGGACACATACTTAGAGATCTTAGGCTGTAATGATTTAAGAAACCATCCAAGAAGGAATTCTTGCAGAATATTGGCTTTAATGAGCCTTTCCTTCTCCTCCATTCCTGGATATGATCCGAAATGTGAGTTGCTTGATCTTGTTGGAAATTATCCAGAAGCTCAATTCTTGCATCATATCAGATAGGCAATTGAAAATGGTTCAAAAATATAGTAGCCAAATCACCAAAAGAAGTGAAGGTTCCCCCTGGCAATTCTATGTACCATTTAGCCACATTTCTAGTTAGGGTACGATGAAATAATCTCAACCTAGTTGAATCATCTATTAGGGAGTTGGACGAACACCATAAGTGGAAAGTGGTTACGTGGTCACCCAGATCTTCACTAGGCTTCCCCTCGAATTTTGGTATATCTAAGGGAATCTTGGTTGGGACCGGAGGCCAAATCAGGTTATACCTAATCGGATCATTAGTCAATTTAGAGAGATTTGGCAAGTTTAAAGTTGGAAGAAAAGGGAGTTGTGGTGGACCCTGAGGATTCCACCTAGTGTGGGCAGAACTCTATTGGGCACGAGATCCCCCAAAGGAAGTTTTGGGGCTTAAAGCGCAGATTTTGACTAAATCTAATGTAAAGACTCTACGTTTTGTGGGCGTAGAGCGCGAACTTGTAAATGAATCATAGGGTTGTCCATCCTCATTTTTGTAATGTAATGTCTGAATTAGAGATCTACCCATGGTCTGCAGACCATGGGATTGTATAAATAGAGCAAGGCTCTAATTTGTAAATGACGGAATCAATGGAGAAAGGAAGTATGAAGAATTGAGCCTTATCTAAGTGTAGAGTTGAGTCGTTGGGTCGTAGAGTAGGAGAAGTCTCTGCAACTGAGTGCGCGAACCCATGCAGCTAAGTGTGTAAGGTAGGTTGAGTCTGTAACTGAGTGAACCATTAATGAAGAGAAGGTTTTTTTACCATTCTTGTGTAACTATTTACTGTTTTCTGCATTGAGTGTATTGGTTATAAATTACATTTCTACTTTTTATATGATGTGAGAACATATATGATTGTGTTGATTAAGTGAATATAAGATAAAGTATATGCTTATGTGAAGTTAACTAACAGTCATAAGAAGATAAGTAAGATCTGTGGTGTAACTTGGAAAAATAGCACAGATCATTGCTTTAGCAGCATGAAAGCTCCTCAACCCCTTATTAGGGGTGCGCGAAGGTGATTATAGTAGATCGTGAAGGCCTTACAGGTCAGGGCAGTGCGTGAAGTAACCTACACAAAGGTATTCACAGTTGGACTAAATAAACCCCTCAGACATCTCAAGGGTGTGGAAACTTGGTTCCAACATCCCCACATACTGCTTCAGGTGAGACCTGCTATCACCCAGGTTGTCCCTAGGCTCCTAATAGGGATACGGCCGAGGTAACCACAAACCAATCTTTGGATTGCAGGTTC